>JAUMJK010000989.1:0-171003 GCA_033558105.1 Coccyzus lansbergi
GACTGGGAAGGGACAGGGGGGCTGGGAGGGGACAAGGGGACTGGGAGGGGATGGGAGGGCAGAGGGAGGGGGACAGGGGGACTAGGAGGGTGACAGAGGGACTGGGAGGGGACAGGGGGACTGGGAGGGGGACAGAGGCACTGGGAGGGGACAGGGGGACAGAGGGAGGGGACAGGAGGGAGAGAGAGGGGGACGGGGGACTGAGGGGTGACAGGGGGACAGAGGGAGGGGGACAGGAGGGCAGGGGGAGGGGACAGGGGGACTGGGAGGGGACAGGAGGGCAGAGAGAGGGGGACAGGGGGACTGGGAGGGGATAGGAGGGCAGAGGGAGGGGGATAGGGGGACTGGGAGGGGACAGGAGGGTAGAGGGAGGGGGACAGGGGGACTGGGAGGGGACAGGAGAGAGAGAAAGGGGGAGTAGGAGGAGGAGATAGGGGAGGGGGGAGATGGGGGAGGACAGGAGGGAGAGGTGAGAGGGGTCAGGGGGACTGGGAGAGGACAGGAGGGCAGAGGGAGGGGGACTGGGAGGGGACAGGGGGACTGGGAGGGGATGGGAGGGCAGAGGGAGTGGGACAGAGGCACTGGGAGGGAACAGAAGGGCAGAGGGAGGGGGACAGGGGGACTGGGAGGGAGACTGGGACTGGAAGGGGACGGAGTGGGGGCAGAGTGGGGGTGACAGAAGCCTGGGAGAGGATGGGAGGGTAGAGAGAGGGGGACAGGAGGGCAGAGGGAGGGAGACAGAGGCACTGGGAGGGAACAGGGGGGCAGAGGGAGGGTGATAGGGGCACTGGGAGGGGACAGGAGGGCAGAGGGAGGGGGACAGAGGCACTGAGAGGGGGACAGGGGGACTAGAAGGGGACAGGAGGGTAGAGGGAGGGGGACGGGGGGACCGGGAGGGGACAGGAGGGTAGAGGGAGGGGGACAGAAGGACTGGGAGGGGACAGGAGGGTAGAGGGAGGTACAGGGGGGCTGGGAGGGGACGGGAGGGCAGAGGGAGGGGGCCAGAGGCACTGGGAGGGGCCAGGGGGACTGGGAGGGGACAGGAGGGCAGAAGGAGGGTGACAGGAGGGAGAGGGAGGGTGACAGGGGGGCTGGGAGGGGAGGGCAGGGCCGGGAGGAGGCAGCGAGCGGGTTTTTCCTGTCCCTGCAGCCTCGGTGAGTCACGGAGCCTCCCCCGCCCTGCGCCGCCTCCCCCCCGGCCATGGGGGTGCGGGGGGCAAGGTGAGCCAGGGCCACCAGGGGCTGCCACGGGACACAGGGGCTGATGTGGCCACTGGGGCAAGCTGGGGGCTGGCAGGGGCTGATAGAGGCTTGATGTGGCTACCGAAGCAAGATGAGGGCTTGCACTGGCCCCAGGGGTTGATGGGGTTAACAGGGCCTGGGCAAGGAGCTGACATCTGCCAAAGGGGCTGATGTGGCTACTGAAGTGAGCTGGGGGCTCACGGTGGCCACAGGGGCTGATGTGGCCACTGGGGTTAGCTGGGGGCTGGCAGGGCCTGGGTGAGGGGCTGACACCAGCCAAAGGGGCTGATATGGCTACTGGGGGTGTGGAACTAGGGCCTGGTGGTGGCCAAAGGGGCTGGTAGAGGCTTGATGTGGCTACTGAAGCGAACTGGGGGCTCACAGTGGCCACAGGGGCTGATGTGGCTACTGGGCCAAGCTGGGGGTTGGCACTAGCCAGAGGGGCTGATGTGGCTACTGGGGTTGACTGGGGTTAGCAGGGCCTGGGCAAGGAGCTGACATCAGCCAAAGGGGCCGATGTGGCTACTGGGCCAAGCTGGGGGTTGGCACTAGCCAAAGGGGCTGATGTGGCTACCGAGCTGAGCTGTGGCCTGTACCAGGCTCCGAGGGTGGCAACGGGAAGGGAGCGGCAGTGTTTTGGCACAGGTTCCGTCACCGGCACAAGGACTGGGCACAGGGCCGGGCGCTCGGGGCCAGTGGGAAGGCTCCGGGGCCGAGGCCTGGGCGTGCCTGGGATTCCGGAAGCACCCGGAACGCTGCTTCTCCCCACAGGAGCTGACCCCGCGCTGCCCCCCGGCCTGGCCATGGCCTCACAGCCGCTGTGCCCCACGGTGCCCTGTGCCGGCGGAGCCACCCTGGCCACCGGCAGCCCCGAGAAAGGTCAGTTCCCTTGGAAAAGTGGCTCCGGTGCCGGGAAGGTGGCCCAGGGAGGCCAGGCTGGTCCCCGAGAGGCACTCTCAGCCCTCCCTGGTGCTCCGTGTGCTGCTCCGATGTCACGATCCCGCTCTCCTTGCTCCTCCCGCAGGTGCCGCTCGGCCCAAGCCTCCCCTGCGGCCCAAGCCCCACGTGCTGCCCAAGCCGGCGCTGCCCGCCAAGCCCTCGGTGCCGCCGCGACGCCCGGAGCTGCCCTCGGCCGAGAAGCTCAACCGCTTGGCCGGGCCCCAGCCCTATGGCACGGCGGGGGGAGCCCTGGGCCGGCCCCTCCTCGCCCCCAGACCCCCCGACACCCCCAATGGGAAGGGGGCGGCCACCCCCTCGGCGGCTGCGGCGGAACCGGCGTCACCGCCCACCCCTCCCACTCCCGTCCGGAAGGGTCCGGCTCCTTTCAAGGTGACGCCGGTGGTGGCCAAGCCGGAGCGGTTCCCGGGCACCACGGTGGAGGAGATCCTGGCCAAGATGGAGAGCCCGGGGAGCCCCGAGCGAGCGCGACGCTCGCCCTTCTGCGCCGACACCTCCTCCCGCTTCGGCTCCAAGGCCTTCTCCGCCTTCCGGAGGCAGGAGCCGGAGTCCTTCCCGGCCGGAGCAGCCCCTCGCCCTGCGCCGAGCCAGGACGGACGCCCTGAGATGAGGTGAGGGAAGGGCACGGTGCTGCCGGTGGGAATAACGGAGCTGAGGCCTGTGGGAGCACCGGGTGGCTTGTCCTGCCCACGGGAACCGGTTGAGGAGCCTGTGGCCCCGAGGGCCGGGACTTCAGCCAGATTCCACGAAACTTGTGGAAAGCTTCCGGAGGTGGGATGGCGGCTGGTTTGGCTCCTTCCCGCTGCGGTCACGGCCGCCCTGGTGGCTCGTGGTGGCGCAAGAGCCACTTGTGGTGCCACCAAGCCCTCCCGCAGGCCGCACTGGTGCTTTGGGGCTGCGGGTGGCAGGATTGGGAGGTGCCTGCTGGGAATTCAGGGCCAGGGAGGTTCTTCTCCCTCTGGACTCGGCACTGGTGAGGCTGCTCCTTGAATCCTGTGTTGAGTTGTGGGCCCCTCAGCACAAGAAGGATGTTGAGGCTCTGGAGCGAGTCCAGAGAAGAGCAATGAAGCTGGTGAAGGGGCTGGAGAACAGGCCTTATGAGGAGCGGCTGAGAGAGCTGGGGGGGTTTATCCTGGAGAAGAGGAGGCTGAGAGGAGACCTCATTGCTCTCTACAACTACCTGAAAGGAGGTTGTGGAGAGGAGGGAGCTGGGCTCTTCTCCCAAGGGACAGGGGACAGGACAAGAGGGAATGGCCTCAAGCTCCACCAGAGGAGATTTAGGCTGGAGATTAGGAGGAAGTTTTTCATGGAAAGGGTGATTGGGCATTGGAATAGGCTGCCCAGGGAGGGGGTTGTTTCCCCTTCCCTGGAGGTGTTTAAGGGACGGGTGGATGAGCTCCTGAGGGACATGGGTTAGTGTTTGGACTCGATGATCCGATGGGTCTCTTCCAACCTGGTTGTTCTATGATTCTCTGATTCTCTGAACTGACCCCTGTCTCCGCTCCCTCCCGGCAGTGTCTCCCCCCCAGCCGCCCCGCGCTGTGCCGGGGACCCCCCTGGACGCCGGATGCCGCCGTTTTCCCCTGACGTGAGTTCTGGCTTCGACTCCGCTCCTGGGCTCTCTCCTTCGGGGCTCTCCTGTCTCCTCCGGGGCTCCCTCTCGGCGCGGTGCGTCTCTCTCTCCGTTCTCCGTGGGGACCGGGACGCGGATGGGGAGCTGGGGGGGCATGTGCCGGATCGGGGGACGTAGCCGGATGGGCTCCTCCGGGCTCCTTGTCGCAGGGAGGGGGCTCCCCCTGATATGGGGGAGGCTCGGGGTGGCCCTAATCCTTTCCTTCAGCTCCTCTGTTGGGTTGGGCGCTGACTGGAGGGTCGTGGGGCCTGGATTTGGGGAGCGGGGCCGCGCTCTGGGGGTGTCTCCGGTGTTTCCTTGCGAGTGATGGTCTCCCCGGCTCTTCCCGCAGCTCCAACCGGGCGCCCTCGGACCCCCCGGCTCCCCACGGGTCCCCTTCCAGCCCTCCGAGCGCCCCGCGCTGCCCCCCGGCTCCCCCGAAGCCCCCCTGGTGCTGGGGGACCCCAGCTGCCCTCCCACGCCGCCCCCCAGCGCCCCCAAACCCCCAGATCCTCCGCTCTCCGCTGCCTCCATCCCAGCCCCGGGGGCTCCTTCCTCCCCATCCTCCTCCTCCTCCTCCCGGCTCGGCACCTCCCGCTCTCCGGGGTCCCCCCATGTCCCCGGAGAGGGGTCCCCCGACTCCGCCAGTCCCCCCGACACCCCCTGCGCCGCCGGCCCCCCCGGCTCTCCCGAGGCGGCCGAGTGCCCCCCAAGTCCTCCCCCAGAGCTCCCTGTTAGAGTTGCTGGTCCCCCTGGTTCCCCAGAGCCCCCCAAGCCCCTCGCGGGGCCCCATTCCAGCCCCAGTGCCGCGGATCAGCGCCTCTCGAAACCGGGGCAGGAGCCGGGGGGCTCGATGGACCCCACGGAGACCCCCGAGTCTGCCTGGAGCCCCTCTGGGTGCCCAGAGCCACCGTTCCCCTCGCTGGGGGCGCAGGGGGCAGTGTCCCCCGTCCCCGAGGGGGGTGAGTTGGCCATGGGGGATCGGGAGCCCCTCGAAGGGCCTGGTGGCCGCGGAGCCGAGGGGGCGGCATGCCCGGGGGGGCCTGTGGCGCAGCTGGAGGAGGAAGGGGAAGCGGAGCGGGATGGCAGCGTTCCCAGCTCCCCCCTCGGTGCGGAGGAGCCTGCCTGGGACCCCACCGAGCCCAAGATCCCAGCGGTGGCGGCTCTGGACTCGGCCTGGGCACCCGCGGGAGACTCTCCTGGGGGGCCGTCCGAAGGATCTTCGGAGCCGCACGCCGACCCGGGGTGGCTGACAGAGCTGCTGGCGTCGCCCGGGGCACGAGCTGCGCATCACGGATCTCCAGAGGGGCCGGAGGTGAGCGGCTGATGTCTGGGAAGGGCTCGGCACGTGCTGGGAGGGCTCTGTGGGATGGGGAGGTCGGGTCATAGAATCATAGAATCATAGAACAACCAGGTTGGAAGAGACCCATCGGATCATCGAGTCCAACCATTCCTATCAAACACTAAACTATGTCCCTCAGCACCTCATCTACCTGTGCCTTAAACCCCTCCAGGGAAGGGGAATCAACCACCTCCCTGGGCAGCCTGTTCCAATGCCCAATGACCCTTTCTGTGAAAAACTTCCTCCTAATCTCCAGCCTAAATCTCCCCTGGTGGAGCTTGAGGCCATTCCCTCTTGTCCTGTCCCCTGTCCCTTGGGAGAAGAGCCCAGCTCCCTCCTCTCCACAACCTCCTCTCAGGGAGTTGGAGAGAGTAATGAGGTCTCCTCTCAGCCTCCTCCAGGCTAACCCTCTCCAACTCCCTCAGCCGCTCCTCATAGGGCCTGTTCTCCAGCCCCTTCACCAGCCTCGTTGCTCTTCTCTGGACTCTCTCCAGAGCCTCAACATCCTTCTTGTGCTGAGGGGCCACAACTGAACACAGGATTCAAGGAGCAGCCTCCCCAGTGCTGAGTCCAGAGGGAGAATCACCTCCCTGGCCCTGCTGGTCACACCATTTCTGATCCAAGCCAGGATGCCCTTGGCCTTCTTGGCCCCCTGGGCACACTGCTGCCTCATGGTCAGTGGCTGTCGACCAACCCCCCCAGGTCCCTCTCCTCCTGGCAGTTTTCTAGACAGACTTCTCCCAGTCTGGAGCTCTGCTCAGGGTTGTTGTGCCCCAAGTGCAGGATGCACCATTTGACCGTGTTAAACCTCATCCCATTGGACTCAGCCCATGGATCCAGCCTGTTTAGGTCCCTGTCGTAGGATCCCTGTCCCCCAAACATCCGAGGATGCTTCTTCCCCCTCTCTCTGTGGCCCCTCTGACCCCTCTTTCCCTGGCAGGGCCTGCTGGGCTGGTCGCGGAAGGATCTGCGCAGGGAATTCGGCGTCGGAAGCCCTCGTCACGCTGGTGCCTTCCACTGGAGCCGAGACGCGGCCGGAGGTTGTGGCTGGGCTGCCCAGACGGAGCAGAACCGAGAATTCGTCGCTAAATCCAGCTGGGATGGAGGGATCGGGGACCCGAGGGAGCGAGGGACAGAACGGATTGGGGAAGCGCAGCCCGGATGTGGCGACTGGGCCGGATCCCACGGTGCCGCAGAAAGATGCTCGCGAGATCCAAGCTTCGGGGCCGACAAAACCCGGTGGGGCGCGGGCTACGGCTCCGGCTTCGGCACAGGACGTGGGCAGGAGCCGAGCTGGCCCGGTGGCTACGGCAGCGGAGACGCGGAGGCTCGGGACAGGGAGCTGGCGCCGGAGCGAGACGATGCCCAGAGCAAGGATTTGACGCTGGGCTGGGCCGGCAGATCCAGCACCAGGGACGTGGGCAGCCAGGACCGGGAATTCAGCCCCAGCCGAGCATCGTGGGATAGCGAGCGATGCCGCAGGGACATGGAGAGCCAGGACCGGGAATTCAGCCCCAGCCGACCCGCCTGGAACAGCGAGCGCTGCCGCAGGGACACCCGGAGCCAGGACCCGGAGTTCAGCCCTGGTCGGTTGGCCTGGGAGGGTGGATACGGCGCCGAGGACACGGGGACTCAGGGCAGAGCGGCCTGGCCCAGCGAACGCGGATCCAGGGACACGGAGAACACGGAGAGCGGGTTCGGAGCCGGCAGAGCCGTCTGGGATGATCAGTACAGTATGAGGGACACGGAGAGCCGGGAATTCAGCACCAGCAGCAACACGGAGCACCAGGAATTCAGTCCCCACAGGCCAACCTGGCCCAGCCCCAGGGATGTGGAGAGCCAGGAGAGCGTGTTCGGAGCCAAGAGGCCTGTCTGGGATAACCAGTTTGGCACGAGGGACACGGAGAGCCCGGAGAGCGGGTTCGGAAGCCACAGACCCGTCTGGGATGACGAGTATAGGATGAGGGACGCGGGGACTCAGGAGCAGGAGTTTGGCTCCAGCCGTTCAGCTTGGAACGACGAGCACAGCTCCAGCGACACGGAGAGACAGGACCGGGAATTCCATCCCAGCAAACAAGCCTGGGATAGCGAGAGCCACAGGAGGGACGTGGAGATCCAGGACCTGGAATTCAGTCCCAGCAAACCAGCCCAGGATAGCGAGAAACACAGGAGGGACATGGAGATCCAGGACCTGGAATTCAGTCCCAGCAAACCAGCCCAGGATAGTGAGAGCCACAGGAAAGATGTAGAGATCCGGGACTGGGAATTCAACCCCAGCAAACCAGCCGGAGATACCGAGAGCCACAGGAGAGATGTGGAGATCCAGGACCGGGAATTCAGTCCCAGCAAACTAGCCCAGGATAGCGAGAACCACAGGAGAGATGTGGAGAGTCAGGATTGGGAATGTGGCTCCAGCAAACCAGCCCAGGATAGCGAGAACCACAGGAGAGATGGAGAGATCCAGGACTGGGAATTCCATCCCTGCAAACCAGCTTGGGATAGTGAGAACCGCAGGAGGGATGTGGAGATCCAGGACCTGGAATTCAGTCCCAACAAAGCATCTCGAGATAGCAAGAGCCACAGGAGGGACGTGGAGAGCCAGGATTGGGAATTTGGCTCCAGCAAACCAGCCGGAGATAGCGAGAGCCACAGGAGAGATGTAGAGATCCAGGACCAGGAATTCAGTCCCAGCAAACCAGCTGGAGATACCGAGAGCCACAGAAGGGATATGGAGATCCAGGACCTGGAATTCGGTCCCAATAAACCGGCTCAGGATGGTGAGAACCACGGGAGAGATGTAGAGATCCAGGACCTGGAATTCAGTCCCAGCAAACCAGCCCAGGATAGTGAGAGCCACAGGAGGGATGTGGAGATCCAAGACCTGGAATTCAATCCCAGCAAACCAGCTTGGGATAGCGAGAGCCACAGGAGGGACATGGAGAGCCAGGACCTGGAATTCAGTCCCAGCAAAGCAACCCAGGATAGCGAGAGACACGGGAGAAATGTAGAGATCCAGGACCTGGAATTCAGTCCCAGCAAAGCAGCCCAGGATAGTGATAACCACAGGAGGGATGTGGAGATCCAGGACTGGGAATTCGGTCCCAGCCGTGCATCCGAGGCCGACGAACGCAGCATGAGGGCCATGGAGAACCAGGACCGGGAATTCAGTCCCCACAGACCAGCCTGGAACGAGGATCGCAGCAGCAGCAGGGATGTGGAGAGCCAGGAGAGCGGCTTCGGAGCCAGCGGAGCCGTCTGGGATGACGAGCACGGAATGAGGGACGTGGGGACGTGGGAATCCAGCCCCGTCGGAACAGCCTGGGACAGCAGGAACGATGCCGATGGCACAGAGAGCCAGGAGAGAGGGGTCGGAGCCAACAGACCCGTCTGGGACGACAGATACAGGATGAGGGACACGGAGAGACAGGACTGGGAATTCTGCTCCCGCAGGGACACGGAGCGCCGGGAGTTCAGTCCCCACAGGCCAAGCTGGCCCAGAACCAGGGATGTGGAGAGCCAGGAGAGAGGGGTCGGAGCCCAGAGGCCTGTGTGGGATAACCAGTTGGGCAGGAGGGGCACGGAGAGCACGGAGCAGGAATTCAGCCTGGACACAGGGAGCCAGGACAGGGAATTTGGCCCCAACAGGGACACAGAGAGCCGGGAGAGGGAATTCAACCCTGACAGGGATGCAGGGAACCAGGAGCGGGAGTTAGGCCCCAGCAGCAGGGATGTGGAGAGCCAGGACAGGGAATTCAGCCCCAGCAGGGACACAGGGAACCAGGAGCGGGAATTCAGCCTGGATACAGAGAGCTGGGACACGGAATTCAGCCCTGACAGGGACACAAGGAGCCAGGAGCAGGAATTGGGCCCCAACAGGGACACAGAGAGTCGGGAGAGGGAATTCAGCCTGGACACAGGGAGCCAGGACAGGGCATTCAGCCCAGACAGGGACAGAAGGAGCCAGGACAGGGAATTCAGCCCAGACAGGGACACAGGGAGCCAGGAACAGGAATTTGGCTTCAGAAGGGATACAGGGAGCCAGGAACGGGAATTCAGCCCCGACAGGGACACAGGGAACCAGGAATTTGGCCCCGACAGGGACACAGAGAACCAGGAGCAGGAATTCAGCCTCAGCACAGGGAACCGGGACAGGGCATTCAGCTCAGACAGGGACACGGAGAGCCAGGAACGGGAATTTGGCTTCAGCAGGAACACAGGGAGCCAGGACAGGGAATTCAGCCTGGACACAGAGAGCTGGGATCGGAAATTTGGCCCCAGCAGGGACACAGAGAGCCAGGAGCAGGAATTCAGCCTGGACACAGGGAGCCGGGACAGGGAATTTGGGCCCAGCAGGGACAGAGGGAGCCGGGAGCAGGAATTCAAGCCTGACAGGGACGCAGAGAGCTGGGACAGGGAATTCAGCCCCAGCAGGGACACGAGGAGCCAGGAGCGGGAATTCAGCCTGGACACAGGGAACCAGGGCAGGGAATTCAGCCAAGACACAGAGAGGCAGGAGGGGGAATTCAGCCCTGTCAGGGACACAGGGAGCCCGGAGAGGGAATTTTCTCCTGTCTGGCTGATCCGAGCCGGCGATGGCGGCTCTGCCCGGACAGAGCAGGTGGGAGTGTTTCCCGGTGGGGACGATGCTGGCCTCTCCCGTCCCGTGTCCCCACATCCCGACGCCACCGAGAGCCAGGGAGCGCTTGGAGGAGCCAAAGGCCGCAACCGGTTTGATGGGATAGAGCAGGCGCTGGATCCCTCCTGCTCCGGAGCGACTGGAGATGCTGGTGGGATGAGGGAAGGGCACAGGCCTCTCTCCGGCTGCGTGGGCGATGCCGGTGAGGGTCAAGCAGCCGGGGATCCGGTGCTGTCGGAGCTGGACCGGAGTGTGGAGCCTCCACGCGATGCCCAAACCGAGTGCCGCACGCGCGTCAGCACTGAGGAGCCGAGCTCGGGAGTGGCTGCCGACACCCTGGACAGGTAAGGATGGAGCTGGTGACGCTCCAGGGAAGGATCCGACCCCTCGGGATCCATCCTGAGCCCCAACTCTCCGTCCCTGTGGTTACTGTGTGGCCTCCAGTGCCACAGGAGTCACGGGAATGTCCTGAGGGGCTGGGATTTGCCTTGTCCCGACGTCCCTTGTCTTGTCCCCTTGTCTTGGGATGGAGTGGCCCTCCCCGTGCCTCAGTTTCCCCTGGGGTGGCTCTAAGGGCATGGCAAAGGGTCACGTTTGCTTCAACTGGGGGAACTGGGCTCTCTCTCCTCCTCTTCCCACACAGCAGCCCTTCGGACCCCTCGGCACTGGACACGGGGAGCCCAGCGACCCCCCCCGACCACCCAGATGGGGGGAGAGCCCCGGGAGGGGAGCAGGGGGAGCAGGAATTCGCCTTCCTGGAGGTGAGTGGGGAGGGGGCTGCGCTCATCCTTCTCACAGGGGCACAGATGGGGGGTTCACCCCTTCCCCAGCAACCCCCAGGGGCACACGGTGGGTTTGGGGGGGTCCCTGGGTGGGTGGAAGGAGGGGTCTGGGGGCTCTCAGGGGTCCCTGTGTGTGTTGGGGGGTCCGTGGGTGGGTGTGTGGGGGTCTCTGGGCACACTGGGTGGGTGGGAGAAGGGGTCTGGGGGCTCTCGGGGGTCCCTGTGCTGTTGTGGGGATCCCTGGGTGGGTGTGTGGGGGTCCCTGGGCACTCTGGGTGGGTGGAAGGAGGGGTCTGGGGGCTCTCGGGGGTCCCTGTGTGTGTTGGGGAGGGTCCCCGGGTCCTTGGGGACACAAGTCATGTGACTGAGGGTCATGGGATGTGTGTTTGGAGGCCCCGGGATGTGGGTTTGGGGTCCCCTGTGCTGTTGGGGGATCCCTGGGTGGGTGTGTGGGGGTCTCAGGGCTCTCAGGGGTCCCTGTATGTGTTTGGGGGATCCCTGGGTGGGTGTGTGGGGGTCTCAGGGCTCTCGGGGGTCCCTGTGCTTTTAGGGGGATCCCTGGGTAGGTGTGTGGGGGTCTCAGGGCTCTCAGGGGTCCCCTGTGCTGTTGGGGGATCCCTGGGTGGGTGTGTGGGGGTCTCAGGGCTCTCAGGGGTCCCTGTGCTTTTGGGGGGATCCCTAGGTGGGTGTGTGGGGGTCTGGAGGCTCTCGGGGCTCCCTGTGTGTGTTGGGGTTGGTCCCTGTGTCCTTGGGGTGTGTGGTTAGATCCCCCAGGATGAGGTTTGGGGTCCTGCTCCCCCTCCTCATCCCCCCCCTGAGGGTTTGTCGATGATGGGACTGGTCGGACTGGGTGATCCGGTAGTTTTTTTTCCCGAGCTGGAGGTCGATTTCGGGGTTCTGTGTGTCCCCCCAGGCCGTGGAGCTGCTGGACGTGTCCGCCAGCCGAGGCAAAGCCGTCCTGGGCCGTCAGCGCCGCCACCGCACACCCTCCCTGCGCCCCCAACACCCCAACTGGGCCCTCGGTGAGCCCCACACACCCCCCAGGGTCCTCGCAACACCCCCTGGAGCCTCCCGCTGACCCCCCAACTCCTCCTCCTCCTCCCTCAGAGTCGCCCCCGGGGGACGAGGAGCCCCGCGGCCGCCGTCCCCGCACAGCCCCCCCCAAGAGCCCCCGCGCGCCCCTCTTCCCCAGCCTCAGCGCCGCCGCCATCAAGGTGGGACCCCCACGCCCTGCCTCGGTTTCCCCTGCGGGGGTCGGGGGCTTGGGGGGATGGGATTGGGGTCTAGGGGGCAGTGGAACTGGGAATGGGGTCGGAGTGGATCTGGAATGTGGGGGGCAGTGGGACTGGGATTGGGGACTCGGGGGGACTGGGATTTTGGGGTCTAGGGGGATTTGGGGGGCAGTGGGACTGGGATTGGGGACTGGGGTCTAGGGGGATTTGGGGGGTAGTGGGACTGGGATTGGGGTCTAGGGGGATTTAGGGGGATAGTGGGACTGGGATTGAGGTTTTGGGGGATTTGGGGGGCAGTGGGACTGGGATTGGGGACTGGAGGGGCTGGGATTAGGGTCTGGGGATCTGGGATTGGGGAGTTGGGGGGCAGTGGGACTGGGATTAGGGTCGGAGGGACTGGGATTTGGGGTCTAGGGGGTTTTGGGGGGTAGTGGGACTGGGACTGTGGTCTGGGGGGGCTGGGATTGGGGTCTGGGGCTCTGGGATTGGGGAGTTGGGGGGCAGTGGGACTGGGATTAGGGTCTGGGGGTCTGGGATTGGGGAGTTGGGGGGCAGTGGGTCTGGGATTAGGGTCTGGGGGTCTGGGATTGGGGAATTGGGGGACAGTGGGACTGGGATTAGGGTCTGGGGGTCTGGGATTGGGGTCTAGGTGGGGCTGGGATTTGGGGTTTTGGGGGATTTGGGGGGCAGTGGGACTGGGATTAGGGTCAGGGGGGACTGGGATTTGGGGTTTGGGGGGATTTGGGGGGCAGTGGGACTGGGATTGGGGTCTTTAGGCACTGGGATTGGGGTCTGGGTGGGGCTGGGATTTGGGGGGCAGTGGGACTGGGATTGTGGTCTGGGGGGGCTGGGATTGGGGTTTTGGGGGGCAGTGGGACTGGGATTGGGATCTAAGCGGCAGTGGGACTGGGATTAGGGTCAGGGGGGACTGGGATTTGGGGTTTGGGGGGATTTGGGGGGCAGAGGGGCTGGGGTTGGGCTCTGGGGGGATTTGGGGGGCAACAGGGCTGGGCTGGGGGTTGGGGGGTGTGGGGTCCTGGGGCTCCCTGTGCCGCTGGGGGGTCCCTGGGTGCCCTGAGTGGGTGAGGGGAGGTCCTGGGGGGTCCCTGTGCTCTCTGAGCAGCCGCGAATCCCGGGCCTGGGGAGGGGAAACTGAGGCAGGGAGGGAGTTGGGGGTCGGGAGGGATTTGGGGAGGGGTCCGAGCCTCAGGGCCGCCTGAGCACCCCCCTCCTCTGTTGACAGGCCAAGCTGCGAGGCCGGAACCGCTCGGCCGAGGAGGGGGGGACAGCGGCGGCAGCAGGAGGGGACAGCAGGACCCCCCCCACCCCCAAGGACCCCCACGTGCAGCGCTCCAAGTCCTGCCGAACCCCCGCGTGCAGCGCGAGGGGACCCCCCCTGCCCCCCCGCCCCGACAGACCCCCGTGAGTGGGGATGGGGCTGGGATTGGGGGCTGGAGGGGCTGGGATTGGGGTCTAGGGGGATTAGGGGGGCAGCAGGGCTGGGATTGGGGGCTGGAGGGGCTGGGATTGGGTCTAGAGGGATTTGGGGGGCACAGGGCTGGGATTGGGGGCTGGAGGGGCTGGGGTTGGGGTCTAGGGGGATTTGGGGGTCAGCAGGGCTGGGATCGGGGTCTGGGGGGGCTGGGGTTGGGTCTAGGGGGATTTGGGGGGCAGTAGGGCTGGGATTGGGGTCTAGGGGGATTTGGGGGGCAGCAGGGCTGGGATTGGGGGCTGGAGGGGCTGGGATTGGGGTCTAGGGGGATTTGGGGGGCAGCAGGGCTGGGATCGGGGTCTGGGGGGGCTGGGATTGGGTCTAGAGGGATTTGGGGGGCAGTAGGGCTGGGATTGGGGGCTGGAGGGGCTGGGATTGGGTCTAGAGGGATTTGGGGGGCAGCAGGGCTGGGATTGGGGTCTGGAGGTCTGGGATTTGAGGGGAGGCAGGGCTGGGGTTGGGGTCTAGGGGGATTTGGGGGGCACAGGGCTGGGATTGGGATCTGAGGGTCTGGGATTTGGGGGGAGGCAGGGCTGGGGTTGGGGTTTGGGGTCTGGGATTTGGGGTCTAGGGGTTGTTAGGCTGGGATTTGGGGAGTAGCAGGGCTGGGATTGGGGTCTGGGATTGGGTCTGGGGGGGGCTGGGATTGTGGTCTAGGGGGATTTGGGGGGCGCAGGGCTGGGATCAGGGTCTAGGGGGGCTGGGATTGGGGTCTAGGGGGATTTGGGGGACACAGGGCTGGGATCAGGGTCTGGAGGGGCTGGGATTGGGGTCTAGGGGAATTTGGGGGGCACAGGGCTGGGATTGGGATCTGAGGGTCTGGGATTTGGGGGGAGGCAGGGCTGGGGTTGGGGTTTGGGGTCTGGGATTTGGGGTCTAGGGGTTGTTAGGCTGGGATTTGGGGGGGAGCAGGGCTGGGATTGGGGTCTGGGATTTGGGGTCTGGGGGGTCTGGGGGTCATCAGGTCAGTGGGACCTCCACGGAGGGCTGGGAAATGGGGCTCCGGGTGGGATTGGGGCCTGGGATTGGGCCTGGGGGGGGCTGGGATTGTGGTCTAGGGGGATTTGGGGGGCGCGGGGCTGGGTTTGGGGGTTCTGGGGTGGGGGGTCCGTGGGTCTGGGGTCCGTGCCCCACGTCGCGGTGCCCGCAGGCCCGAGGCGCCCCCCCCACACTGGCTGCAGGCGCTGAAGCTGAGGAAGAAGAAGCCGTGAGGGGGTGAGGGGAGGACACGGGGGGGCTCCCCCCACCCCCCCCAGCACCAGCCGCTGCGGAGACCCCTCCCCACACCCCCTCTGCGTCCAGGGGGGGACACGGGGGACAGAGCCTGCCCCCTGTGCGCCCCCCAGGGCCGTGGGTCTCCCCACCAAGGGACACAGAAGGGATGTTGTTGGGGGACATGGGATGGATTCCTGCCTCCCTGCGCCCCCCAGTCCCTGCCTGGAGATGGGGGTCCCGCTCCCCACATCCTGCATGGGGAGGGGGGCGGGGCAAGTCCCCCATTCCGCAGCCCCTCTCCCCGTCCCCCCTCTCTGCTCCGGTGCTGCTGGACGTCTCCGGGGGGCCCCAAGTCTATGCACTTTGTACTGGACCCCGAGATGGGGGGCGGCAGGGAGCCCCCTCTTCTCCCCCCTCCCCACTCCTGTGTCCCCCCCTTCCCCCCCTGCAGCCTCTGGATTTGGTGCCACTTCCACAATAAAGAGCGTTGGTTGGGGTTGGGGGAACCACCTTCTCTTCTCGGGGTCCGTGGGGCAGTGCTGGGGGGGTCAGGGGCTGCTGTGGGGCTGAGGGGACAGCCCTGGGGGGCAGGGGAGGGTAGAGGGGGTCAGAGGCTGCTGTGGGGCTGAGGGAATAGCCCTGTGGGGCTGGGGGTGATGTTGGTGTGGGGCAGGGGGGCACTGGGGGGTCAGAGGCTGCTATGGGGCTGAGGGGACAGCCCTGTGAGGCTGGGGGTGATGTCGGTGTGGGGCAGGGGGGCACTGGGGGGTCAGAGGTTGCTGTGGGGCTGAGGGGACAGCCCTGTGGGGCTGGGGGAGAGAGCTGGTGTGGGGCAGAGGGGTCAGTGAAGGGGGGAATGTTGGTGTGGGGCCTGGTGGGGGGGATGTGGGGCAGAGAGACGTCTCTGTGGGGCAGAGGTGGGGCAGGCGGCCTGGGCCCTGCCAGCAGGAGGAGCTGCTGCTCACGCGTGTGAATCCACCTCCACCCTCTGAGCACACGCGTGTGAACCCAGCTCTGCACCCTCTGAACACACGTGTGATCCCTTCTCCACCCTCTGAGCACACGCGTGTGAACCCAGCTCTGCACCCTCTGAACACACGTGTGATCCCTTCTCCACCCTCTGAGCACACGCGTGTGCTTGTCATGGTCCCATCTGAGCACACGCGTGTGCACCCGCCTCTGCCCAATCTTCCTCCTCCAAGAACTGGGAAGGGCACAGGTCATGCCCATCAGCACTGGATTTACTGGGAGGCACTGGGAGGCACTTGGAGGCACTGGGATCCCTGGTCCCAGGCATGTGGGACGCCCAGGCTGGTTCATCCTTTTGGGATGTGGGATTCCCGAGGGGCACAGAGCGAGGGTGTCGATCCCCTGGTGCATCCCAGCCCCATCCCAGCCCAGTTCCAGCTCCATCCCATCCCCTCCGGAGCAGCTCCTGCTGGATTTGTGGGTTTGTGCCAGGCCTGGATCCTCATGGATCCAACCCAAGGAACCCAACGGATCCCAACTCTGGGCTGGGCTTTCCCTGTCCCAGCTCCGCTCCGTGAGCCATCGCTGTGCCCCTCGGCCTCATCATCCTGGAGCTTGGCCTCTTCCCTCTGAGCACATCCGCTTGGATGGACACGGATGGACAGATGGACACGGATGGACAGACGGACACAGGCTCCAATGGGATCAGGAGCGAAGGTCTCGGACCCTCCTGCTGCTGCAGCTCATGGGGCTGGTTGGGCATCCTCGTCGCCCCCTCCCCGTGCCCCCTCGGCCACATTCCCGCTGCTCAGCCTCGTTAGCGATAACGGAGCCCTAATCAAGGAGCCCTAATCAAGTTCCTTATCAGTCGAGATAACCACCTCAGAGCCACCCGAGGGGGGACCCTGGGCTGGCACCGAGCGGAGGGGCCGTCACGGACGTCTGGGAAGGGGCTGCGAAGGTTCCTGATTCCCGGGAGAGCGAAGGGTTATTAATAGGGGTTATTAGCAGCGATTATCAATCGTGGTTATTAATAGTGATCCTGGTTCCCCAGGCGGGAACAGCTCCCTTGGAGGGGATAATTAGCATTTCTTTTATTCCCCTGGTTTGTTCCTTTTCTCAGCCCAGAGCCGCGCGGGGGCTTGAACCCCCAGAACCCGCAGCTCCGACCTCGATGGCTCTCGCTGTGTCCCCAAAACTGGGGGGTTTGTCCCCTTTGTCCCCATCCTGGCCTGGGACGACCCCCCCCCAGGACCCCTGTGACTGCCCCAAATTCTCACCTCCATGGTTGTTTCCCACCTCGGAGACCCTTCCCCTCCGGATTCACCAAATCCAGGACCCTCCCCAGCCCAGCAGAGCCCTCCGTGTCCCCCCAACACCCCCCAGGACCAGACCCCCCATCCCAGACCTCACTTTTTGTCCGATCCCACTCGGCTTCTCCCTGAATCCATCGCCGTGAGGGCTCAGCGACCACGGGACGTCCCCATCTTATGTCTTGACCACAGGGAGCCCCCCCCAGCTCCCCCCAAACCGTTTTGGGGTGGGGGCTCCAGCTCCGCTTTCCGTGTCCGGTTCCTTCCCTGGACACCGGAGCCAGCGCGGAGCCAGGACACAGCGTGGGGTCCCCAGCTCCATCTCAGCCTTCAGCAGGCAGAGCCTTAAAAGAGAATTTTTGGGGTCCCAGAGGGGGGGGGGGGGGGGGGGGGGGATCCCCACCCTCCCCAGAGTTTTGGAAAAGGCATAAAGTTCTCCCAGAGCTCCTCATACCTGGAGCTCGGACTCGGCAATTCGTGGCTCTCCCGGTGCCGAGGGGGAGGTTGCCAAACGCAAAATGTGGGAAGCAAAAAGGCCAAGTCCCGAAAGGCAGGTGTGAAATCGGGAGCGTAAAAAATGTAAATTTCCCCAAATTTTCCAAAAGCAAAGTGTAAAATCCCAACTGTAGGATCATCCCACGCAAAACGTAGGATTCCAAGCGCAAAAAATGCAAAAATCCCTGAGGGTAAAATGTAAAATCCCTGAGTGTAAAATGTAAAATTCCAAATGCAAAATGTAAAATTCCCGAGTGTAAAAATGTAAAATCCCAAGTGTCAAACACCAAACGCCTCATCCCGATGGCCAAATGCTCCGTCCCAAACGCCAAACGCCTCTTCCCAAACACCAGCAACCCCCATCCCCATCTGACACCCTCCTGAGGCTCCAAATGGGAATCGCGAATCCCGAGGGGGAGACCCCGGGATGGGGGGCGCAGGGGGCAGCTCCCCTTGTCCCCCCAGGGCTGAGTTGGTGAATCCCCGAATCCCTCAGAGTCACCGAATCCCTCGGAGTCACCGAATCCCTCAGGGTCACCGAATCCCTCGGGGTCACCGAATCCCTTGGGGTCATCGGATCCGTTGGGGTTATCTCAGAGTTGACACTTGGGTGCGAGCTCAACCCACCCCCCCAGGGAAGGAGCAGATGGAGAGGGAGAGGGGGGTGTGAAATTTCCCACGGGGACCCCCACCTCATCCCACCCACCCTGGGGGAGGAGGAGAAGGAGGAGGAGGAGGAGGAGGAAGGGGAGGAAACGGGTGGGATTCTTCTCTCCGGGCTCAGAGTGTCGGTGCGAGCGCGGGATGAGCTGAGCTTGAGTGGACGATGGAGGAGGCGACGGACGCCTACGCCTACGGGGACAACGAGACGGATTGCGACTACGCGGAGTGGGGCTCGTCCCGGTCGCTGCTGCCGGCCATCTACCTGCTGGTCTTCCTGCTGGGCACAGCCGGCAACGGGCTGGTCCTCTGGACCGTCTTCAAGGGCGGCCGCGACCGCCGGCGCTCGGCCGACACCTTCATCGCCAACCTGGCGGCCGCCGACCTGGCCTTCGTGGTCACCCTGCCCCTCTGGGCCGCCTACGCCTGGCTGGGCTACCACTGGCCCTTCGGCACGGCCGCCTGCAAGGTGAGCAGCTACCTGGTCTTCGTCAACATGTACGCCAGCGTCTTCTGCCTGACGGGGCTGAGCTTCGACCGCTACCTGGCCATCGTGCGGCCGCTGGCCACGGCCAAGCTGCGCTCGCGGGTCAGCGGGCTGCTGGCCACGCTGGCCCTGTGGGGGCTGGCGGCCCTGCTGGCCCTGCCGGCCCTGGTGCTGCGGCGAGCGGCCGCCCTCGGAGGGGACGCCAGGGTCACCTGCTACATGGACTACGGGGGCCTGGCCGCCCCGGGCACCGAGGGCGCCTGGGAGGTGGGCCTGGGGCTGTCGTCCACCGCCCTGGGCTTCGCGGCCCCTTTCGCCGTCATGCTCACCTGCTACTTCTTCATCGCGCGCACGGTGTGCGGCCACTTCCGCCGGGAGCGAGCCGAGGGTCCCCGCAAGCGCCGGCGCCTCCTCACCATCATCGCCGTGCTGGTGGCCGCCTTCGGGGGCTGCTGGCTGCCCTTCCACCTGGTCAAGACCCTCTACGTGCTGATGGACCTGGAGGTGCTGCCCTGGTCCTGCGGCCTCCACGCCTTCCTCAACAACCTGCACCCCTACTGCACGGGCGTCGCCTACGTCAACAGCTGCCTCAACCCCTTCCTCTACGCCTTCTTCGACCCCCGGTTCCGCCAGGCCTGCGCCGCCCTCCTCTGCTGCCGCAGCCCCCGACCCGGCACCGACCGCTCCGCCAGCTACTCCTCGGGACACAGCCCCCCCAAGGCCGCGGGGGGCAAGCTGGACCCCACCACCCAGGAGACGCTCTTCCGCGGATGAACCCGACCCGAGCGGACACCCCCGAGCTGGTCTCCTCGGGGGGGGAACCTCCACCACGGAGCCTGGATTGCTCCGGAAAACCCAACCCGAGTCCCGCTGGAGAATCGCAGAATCATAGAACAAGCAGGTTGGAAGAGACCCATCGGATCTTCTAGTCCAACCGTTCCCGTCAAACGCTAACCCGAGTCCCTCAAGACCTCGTCCACCCGGCCCTTCAACACCTCCAGGGAAGGGGAAACCTGGAAGGGGAAACTGAGGCAGGGGCCGCGCAGATCCCAGGGTGATGGGACACGGCGCCCACAGGGCTTTGTGTTCGGTGACAAATAAATGAGGTTTTTTGGTTAAAAAAAAAAAAAAAGAGGATTTTGGTGTGTGTGTGGTTCCCTGGGAAGGGGGGATGTGGGGTTGGTCTGGGCTTTGGGATGTGCGTCGTCGGGATTGTGTATTATGGGATGTCCCTGCAGCCCAGGGAGGGCCTGGTCTACCCCCTAGATTTTGGGAAACACGAGAGTTCTCATCCCAGCCTCGGAATTGGGGTTCAACACCCAAACCCTACAGCCTCCCCCCACCCGCCCAGTCTGTCCCAGCCCCTTCCCCCAGTCCCAGCGGCTCTGATTGCATCAACCCCCCCCCCGCCCTGACACAACAAATCCCATTTTCCTCCCTCCCTCCCTCCCTCCGGCACCAAATCCCATTTTCGGGCTCTTCGCCTCCTTATCTGCGGGTGGGGAATGTGGCGTGAGAAGGGCGGGGGGAGGCAGTGGGAACCCCACAGGGCGGCCGGGGGGAGGGAGGGGGAACGGGATTGGGGTCGGGATGGGGGTTGGGATGGGGATCAAAATGGGGATCAAAATGGGGATCAGGATAGGGGGTGGGATGGGGATCAGGGATGGGGTCTGGGATGGGGATTGGGATGGGGATCGGGATGGGGTCTGGGATGGGGGTTGGGATGGGGATCAGGATGGGGGTTGGAATGGGGATCAGGATCAGGGATGGGGATTAGGATGGGGATTAGGATGGGGTCAGGATGGGGGTTTGGATGGGGATCAGGGTGGTGATCAGGATAAGTGTCTGGGATGGGGAGCAGGGATAGGGATCAGAATGGGGGTCAGGATGAGGGTTGGGATGAGGGTCAGGGCTGGGGATCGGGATGAGGGTCTGAGATGGGGTCAGGGATGGGGATCAGGGATGGGGATCAGGATGGGGTCAGGGATGGGGATCAGGGATGGGGGTCAGGATGGGGGTCAGGATAGGAGTCAGGATGCGGATGAGGGTCGGGATGAGGGTCGGGATGATGGGGGTCAGGATTGGGATCAGAATCAGGGATGGGGATTGGGATGGGGATCAGGATAAGGGTCCAGGATGGGGATCAGGATGGGGGTCGGGATGAGGGTCGGGATGGGGATCAGGATCAGGGATGGGGATTAGAATCATAGAATCATAGATCAGGATGGGGATCAGGATGGGAGTCGGGATGGGGATCAGGATCAGGGATGGGGATCAGGATGGGGATCAGAATCATAGAATTATAGAACCATAGATGGGGATGGGGATCAGGATAAAGGTCCAGGATGGGGATCAGGGATAGGGATCGGAATGGGGGTCCAGGATGGGGGTCGGGATGGGGATCAGGATCAGGGATGGGGATCAGGATCAGGGATGGGGATCAGGATGGGGATCAGGATCAGGGATGGGGGTCGGGATGGGGATCAGGATCATAGAATCATAGAACCATAGAATCATAGATCGGGATGGGGTTCAGGATCAGGGCTTGGGATGAGGATGGAGTCTGGGCCTGGAGTCAGGATGGGGTCCGGGCTGCAGCGCCGGCCGTGCCAGCTCTGGCTGAGGCATCATCCCATGGCTCTGCTCCCACTTCCCGCTTCCTGAGGCTCTAAATAAACCTGGTCCCTGTTTGTTATTTACATCCTTCATTGACTCACGATGAACTCCCCTGTCCCCTCGGCCTTTGTTCCCACTTGGAAAGGATGCAGGATCATTTCTGGGATCCTTGATATGCTTCCCGCTGTGGGGGGGGATGTGCATCCACCTCTCCTCCTGCTGGCTTTTGGGATCCAGCCCTGAGGAACGAGGAGGTGGTCGTGGGGCTGGGCTTGGGGGTCACCTGGGGTGGGGGTGACCCATGACTCTGCGTTATTTGAACGGAAAAGGGATGGAAATCCAGCGTCTTGGGATGTGATCCATATGAAGGACAAGGCTGTTGGCATCATGGGTGCCCTGGAGGGACCCCCTCGGTCCATCCATCCGTCCATCTCTCCTTCCTCCCGTCCAGCCCTCTCTCCAGCCCTCTCCCCCTCTCTCCCTCTCTCCTTCTCTCTCCTTTTCTTTATCCTTCCATCCTGCCACCCTCTCTTCCCTCCCTCCCTCCCTCTATCCGTTCATCATTCCACCTCTCCATCCCTCTCTCTATCCTTCCATCCCTCTGCTCTTGTTTTTTCATCCTTTCATCCTTCTACCTCTCCATCCATCCCTCTCCCCGTCCATCCCTCTATCCTTCCATCCCTTGACTTCTGTTTTTTCATCCTTCCATCCTTCTACCTCTCCATCCCTTCATCTCATCCCTCCCTCCCTCCATCCCTCTGTCCTTCCACCCCTCTGCTCTTGTTTTTTTATCCTTTCATCCTTCTTACTCTCCACCCCTTCATCTCTCCAGCCCATCCCTCCATCCCATCCATCCCTCTGTCTTTCCATCACTCTACTTCTGTTTTTTCATCCATCCATCCTTCTACCTCTCCCTCCCTCTGTCCTTCCATCACTCTACTTCTGTTTTTAAATCCTTCCATCCTTCTATCTCTCCATCTCTTCATTCCATCCATCCATCCATCCATCCATCCATCCATCCATCCATCCATCCCTCTGTCCTTCCATCCATCCCTCTGTCCTTCCATCACTCCTGTTTTTAAATCCTTCCATCCTTCTATCTCTCCCTCCCTCCCTTCATCCCTCTGTCTGTCTATCAATCCATCCCTCTGTCCTTCCATCACTCTACTTCTGTTTTTAAATCCTTCCATCCTTCTAGCTCTCCCTCCCTCCCTCTGTCTGTCTATCAATCCATCCCTCTGTCCTTCCATCACTCTACTTCTGTTTTTAAATCCTTCCGTCCTTCTATCTCTCCATCTCTTCATTCCATCCATCCATCCTTCCCTCCATCCATCCCTCTGTCCTTCCATCACTCCTGTTTTTAAATCCTTCCATCCTTCTATCTCTCCATCTCTTCATTCCATCCATCCATCCTTCCCTCCATCCCTCCCTCTGTCCTTCCATCACTCCTGTTTTTAAATCCTTCCATCCTTCTATCTCTCCCTCCCTCCCTTCATCCCTCTGTCCGTCTATCAATCCCTCCCTCTGTCCTTCCATCACTCTACTTCTGTTTTTTCGTCCTTCCATCCTTCTCGCTCTCCATCCCTCCATCTCTTCATTCCTTTCTTCCCTCCCTCCATCCCTCTATTCTTGTTTTTTTCATCCTTCCGTCCTTCTCGCTCTCCATCCCTTCATCTCTTCACCCCATCACTCCATCCATCCATCTCTCCATCCCGTCCCTCCCTCCCTCTGTCTTTCCATCACTTTACTTCTGTTTTTAAATCCTTCCATCCTTCTACCTCTCCATCCCTCCATATCTTCATCCCATCCATCCATCCATCCATCCATCTATCCCTCCCTCCCTCCCTCCCTCCCTCCCTCCCTCTGTCTTTCCATCACTCTACTTCTGTTTTTAAATCCTTCCGTCCTTCTCGCTCTCCATCCCTTCATCTCTTCATTCCATCCATCCATCCATCCATCCACCTCTCCATCCATCCATCCATCCATCCATCCATCCATCCATCCATCCATCCATCCATCCCTCTGTCCTTCCATCACTTTACTTCTGTTTTCAAATCTTTCCGTCCTTCTATCTCTCCATCCATCCATCCCTCCATCTCCCATCCCTCCCTCCCTGTGTGTTTCCATCCCTCTGTCCCTCACGTCTCCCCCCGTCCCACCCCAACCCCAATTAACCCTTCTGGGCCGGGATCCGAGCCAAGGGGGGGGATGGTTCCTCCCCAGCGCGGAAATGTGTGCAGGGCTCGGTGCCAGCGGAGACGGCAGCCCCCGACTTTCTATCCGCCTCTTGGAGATTTCCCTTTCCCTTCCAGGAGGGAAAATGTTCGGCCCTCGGAGTCTCTTGGGGCGAAGGCAGAAAAACACTGGAGGCAGGAGGGGGAAGGGGCCCCGACCACCCGTCGGAAGGAGATAAGGAAGGTGGTGCCTTCCTGCGGGAACCAGGAGGGAAGATGGGGAGGGAAGATAGAGGGGGGCAGGGGGATGGGAGCATCCTCGGCAGCCTTGGATGAGCTGGGATGAGCTTAGCAGGGACGCGGAGATTTAATCCGTGTGGGATCACCCAATGGGTTGGGTTGGAAGGGACCTTAAACACCATCTAACTCCAACCTCCCACTGGATCAGGGGCTCCAAGCGCCACCCAACCTGCCCTTGGCCCCTCCAGGGATGGGGCAGCCACCCCTGCTCTGGGAAAAACTGGAAGAGGGCAGATTGGGATGGAATTTTAGGATTAAATGTTTTGCTGTGAGGGTGAGGACCCCCCCCCCCGGCCCAGGTTGCCCAGAGCAGGGGGTGTAACGAGGTGGGATTTGAGGCCCTTTCCAGCCCAAACCATTCCGTGATGCTCTGAATTTGGGACCCTCCGGCCTCAAAAAGTGGGTCCCTGTTTCCGGAGGGGCTGCTGGGCACAGCCGGTGTCCCCAAATCCTCGGTGGTGAGGAAGAGGTGATGGGGAAAAAAAAGGAGATTTCTCCATGTTGGGACCTTCGGTTGGAGCTGTGTGTCTGTGTGTCTGAGTGTCTGTGTGTCTGTGTGCGGAGACACAGGGTGATGGATGGAGCCAGTGGGGAGGGAACAGAGATAGGAACAGGGACAGGAATGGGGACAGAGATAGAGATGGGAACAGGAATCGGGATGGGAACAGGGATGGGGACAGGGATGAGAATGGGGACAGGGATGAGAATGGGGACAGGGATGGGGAATGGGGACAGGGATGGAGAACAGGGACAGGGATGAGGGTGAGGACAGGGATGGGAATGAGGAGAGGGATGGGGTGAGGATAAGGATAGGGGTGAGGACAGGGATGGGGACAGGAATAGGGACAGGAATAGGGATGGGAACAGGGATGAGGGTGAGGAAAGGGATGGGGACAGGGATGAGGGTGAGGACAAGGATGGGGAATGGGGACAGGGATGGGGACAGGGATGAGATGGGAACAGGAATGGGGACAGGGATGGAGAACGGGGACAGGGATGGGGACAGGGATGGGAATGGGGACAGGGATGGGGACAGGGATGGGAATGGGGACAGGGATGGGGACAGGGACAGGGATGGGGACAGGGACAGGGATGAGGGTGAGGACAGGGATGGAGAACAGGACAGAGATGGGGACAGGGATGGGAATGGGGACAGGGATGAGATGGGGACAGGGATGAGATGGGGATAGGGATGAGGGTGAGGACAGGAATGGGGACAGGGATGGGATGAGGGATAGGGGTGAGGACAGGGATGGGGACAAGGACAGGGATGAGGACAGGGATGGGGGTGAGGACAGGAGCCACCGTCCCAGGCCACCAAACGGCGCAGGGGGGGCTCAGCGCCCCCCATCCCACCCCAGGGGTGCCAGAGCAGGCCGGTGTCCCCAGGTGTCCCCTTTGAAGTCCCCTCCCTGTTTACAGCTCAGCTCTGGCGGCTTCTCACCTCCCACCCCCAGCAAACGGGACCCTGTGCCCTGGCACCCGGTTGGGGGGGGGGAGGGGGGGGGCACATGGGAAAACAGGGATGTGCCAAAGCCACCCAGGGGATCACGGCTTGGGAAGAGCTGAGAAAATAACCAAGGGATGGGAGATGAGGGATTTGGGGGTGAGAGGGGGGAGAGTGCCAGGGGTTCTGTCCCTGTTGGGGGAGAAAAGGGAGGGAGGAGGGATGGGTGGGTGGGTGGAGGGAGGGAGGGATTGGATGGATGGAGGGAGGAATGGATGGATGGATGGAGGGAGGGAGGGAGGGAGGGATTGGATGGATGGAGGGAGGAATGGATGGATGGAGGGAGGAATGGATGGATGGATGGAGGGAGGGATTGGATGGATGGAGGGAGGAATGGATGGATGGAGGGAGGGAGGGATTGGATGGATGGAGGGAGGGAGGGATGGATGGAGGGAGGGAGGGATTGGATGGATGGAGGGAGGGAGGGATGGAGGGAGGGAGGGAGGGATTGAATGGATGGATCAATTGATCGATGGAGGGATGGATGGATGAATGGAGGGAGGGAGGGATGGATGGAGGGAGGGATTGAATGGATGGATCAATTGATCAATGGAGGGATGGATGGATGGATGGATGGATGGATGGATGGATGGATGAATGGATGGATGGAGGGAGGGAGGGAGGGATGGATCAATCAATCAATGGAGGGAGGGAGAGATTGGATGGATGGATGGATGGAGGGAGGGAGGGAGGGATTGAATGGATGGATCAATCAATTGATGGAGGGATGGATGGAGGGACGGATTGGATGGATGGATCAATCGATCGATGGAGAGAGGGAGGGAAGGATGGATGGATGAATCGGATGGATGGAAGGAGGGAGGGAGGGAGGGACTGAATGGATGGATCAATTGATTGATGAAGGGACGGATGGAGGGAGGGAGGGAGGCATGGATTGGATGGATTGGATGGAGGGAGGGATTGAATGGATAGATCAATTGATCGATGAAGGGAGGGATGGATGGAGGGAGGGATTGAATTGATGGATCAGTTGATCGATGGAGGGATGGATGGAGGGAGGGATTGAATGGATGGATGGATGGATCAATCGACGGATGGATCAATCGATCGATGGAGGGATGGATGGATGGATGGAGGGAGGGAGGGATGAATGGATGGATCAATTGATCAATGGAGGGATGGATGGATGTGTTGGGAGGGAGGGAGAGGGATGAGCGAGGGGATGTATGGATGGACAAACAGACAGATATTGGGAAGCAAGGTGGGATGGACGAGTGTGTAGAGGGATGGAGGACGGACGGAAACAGACGGAAGGACGGAGGGAGGTGCTGGGAGGGAGAGAAAGACGGACACGTGAACAGAGGGATGGGAGGGGTGACAAGAGGGATGGACAGAGGGACAGGTCAACGGACGGACGGAGAGATGAACTGGTGGACAGACAACTATCGGGATGCGGAGGGATGTCTGGAAGGATGAACAGAGGGATGGAAGGACACACAGACAGCTGGAGGGAGGGAGGGGTGGAAGGACACACGGACAGAGGTTTGGGTGGGTGGGCAGAGCCAGGGGAGTGGCTGGTCCTGGTGGATGAGGTGACCCGCGGTGACCCTGCTGCCGGACACCAGGCCCCACGGGACCCACCGGAGCGGCCGCAGGAAAAACAGGAAACGCGGGAAGGGAAAAACACGCCTGATGCCTTCTGCAGGCGGCTGCACACGCGTGTGGCTGCTGTGAGTGTGTGTGTGTGTGTGTGTGTGTGTGTGTGTGTGTGTCCTCGTCTTGCACCCATGAACGGCTGCTGCACATGTGTGTGTGGCCTGTACATGGGAGTGGCTGCTGCACATGTGTGTGTGTCCTGCATATGGGAGTGGTTGTCGTGCAGGTGTGTCCTGCACACGCGTGTGGATGATGCACATATGTGTGTCCTGCACATGAGGAGAAGGAGGAGGAGGAGGAGGAGGAGGAGGAGGAGGAGGAGGAGGAGGAGAAGGAGGAGGAGGAGGAGGAGAAGGAGGAGGAGAAGGAGGAGGAGGAGAAGGAGGAGGAGGAGGAGGAGGAGAAGGAGGAGGAGGAGAAGGAGGAGGAGAAGGAGGAGGAGGAGAAGGAGGAGGAGGAGGAGAAGGAGAAGGAGGAGGAGGAGGAGAAGGAGAAGGAGAAGGAGGAGGAGGAGAAGGAGGAGGAGGAGGAGAAGGAGAAGGAGGAGGAGGAGGAGAAGGAGAAGGAGAAGGAGGAGGAGGAGAAGGAGGAGGAGAAGGAGGAGGAGGAGAAGGAGGAGGAGGAGAAGGAGGAGGAGAAGAGGTGAAGTAGAAGAGGAGAAGGAGAAGAGGAGAAGAAGGAGGAGAAGGAGAAGGAGAAGAAAGAAGGAGAAGGAGAAGAAAGAAGGAGAAGGAGGAGGAGAAGGAGAGGAGAGGGAGAGGAGAAGGGAAAAGCAAAAGCACAGGGAAGGGATAAAAGAGACAAAACGAAAAGACAAAGAAAAAAACCACTAAAATGAATCAGAATAAGGAAAAACAAATGAAAAGGAGACAGAGAAAGGCCAAGCGTGTGATGGTGAGAGGAGGGAAGGAGAAGCCACAAGGCTGGTGTGACCCACACGTGGGGCTGAGGCCACCCCTGGCAAACAGAAGACTCGTTTAGGGTTTTTTTAAATTATTTTTTCCCTTTTTTGGTCTCTTTTTTGGCTTTCCTCCCCGTGCCGGGAGCAGGGAGACGCTGGGAGACGCACGGGGTGCCCGGTTGGTCCCCAAACCCACACGGCACTTGGGAAGAGGATGGAAATGCGGGAATTCCAAACCCATGGAGGAGTTGGCAGCCTGGCACAGGCATCCCCAGCGTCACCAGCAGGAGCAGTGATGCTGAGCCGGGTGTGGGGTCCCCAGCTCGGACCCCCCTGACCCTTTCTTTACATTTGGTGAGGGCGAAGGTCAAAGAGGCTCCTCCGGTGCTGCTTTGGGGTGAAAAGCAGGGATTTGGGTGCTTATCCAAGGGCTCTTCACCAGGCAAGGAGGGTTTTTCCCGGCTGTAGGTCACAGTCGGACATGGCACAACCTGCAGAGGTTTTCCCAGCCCTAGGTCACAGTCGGACACGGCACAACCTGCAGAGCGTGAGCCAGAGGGTGGTCCCAGCGCCCACTGAGGTGGCAACTCCACATTTTGGGGCAAAAGCAGGAGGTTCTGTCCTCATGACATCCCTTGTTGACCCCTCGGGAGCCACCATGGCACAAGGACAAGGCCAGGTCAGCGTCTTGGCAGCGTCGTTGGGGCCTCGGTGGCCACATGTCCTAGACGTCCTCGTCCTCGCTGGCCCCTCGAGGGCCACCATGGCGCAAGGACAAGGCCAACGTCCCCGCGGTGTCGTCTATGGGGCCTCGGTGGCCACGGTGGCCGCGTGTCCTAGACGTCCTCGTCCTCGCTGGCCTTGCTCCAGCGGTGGCAGCAGTTGGCGGTGATGCCCAGCAGGAAGTTGGTGGCCACCGAGGCGATGGAGACCACGAAGCCCACGAAGGCGATGAAGAGATAGTCGTCCAGCGTCAGCGTCAGGTGGCAGGCCTGGAAGCTCTCCTCCGTCAGCGACAGCAGAGGGGCACCCGCCACCTCCGGGGGGGCTCGGCACTCGGCAGCCTGAGAATCTGACAGAGGGGGGGGGGTCAGAATGGGGGTGCAGGGAGGGTTTGGGGGGACCTGGCGCTTCTCTGGCTGCAAATCTGATGGGAGAGGGGGCAGTGGTTGGAAAGGCTCTGCAAAGGGACCTGAACAGGCTGGATCCATGGGCTGAGTCCAATGGGATGAGGTTTAACACGGCCAAATGGCGCATCCTGCACTTGGGGCACAACAACCCTGAGCAGAGCTCCAGACTGGGAGAAGTCTGTCTAGAAAGCTGCCAGGAGGAGAGGGACCTGGGGGGGTTGGTCGACAGCCACTGACCATGAGGCAGCAGTGTGCCCAGGGGGCCAAGAAGGCCAAGGGCATCCTGGCTTGGATCAGAAATGGTGTGACCAGCAGGGCCAGGGAGGTTCTTCTCCCTCTGGACTCAGCACTGGTGAGGCTGCTCCTTGAATCCTGTGTTGAGTTGTGGGCCCCTCAGCACAAGAAGGATGTTGAGGCTCTGGAGAGAGTCCAGAGAAGAGCAACGAAGCTGGTGGAGGGGCTGGAGAACAGGCCCTATGAGGAGCGGCTGAGAGAGCTGGGGGGGTTTAGCCTAGAGAAGAGGAGGCTGAGAGGAGACCTCATTGCTCTCTCCAACTCCCTGAGAGGAGGTTGTGGAGAGGAGGGAGCTGGGCTCTTCTCCCAAGGGACAGGGGACAGGACAAGAGGGAATGGCCTCAAGCTCCACCAGGGGAGATTTAGGCTGGAGATTAGGAGGAAGTTTTTCACACAAAGGGTCATTGGGCATTGGAATAGGCTGCCCAGGGAGGGGGTTGATTCCCCTTCCCTGGAGGTGTTTAAGGCACAGGTAGATGAGGTGCTGAGGGACTTGGTTTAGTGTTTGATAGGAATGGTTGGACTAGAAGATCCGATGGGTCTCTTCCAACCTGGTTGTTCTGTGATTCTATGAAAAGGGGTCAGTAGTCAGAATGTGGGATACAGGCAGGGTTTGGGGGGACCTGATGCTTCCCTGCCTGTGAATCTGTGGGAGAAGGGGGTCAGTACCGGAATGTGGGGTACGGGGTGAGTTTGGGGGCACCTGGTGCTTCCCTGACTGCAGATCTGATAGGAGAAGGGGTGAATGGTTGGAATGTGGGGTACAGGGGCTGTTCGGGGGGGGCAAAAACTCAGCCACCTGTGAATCTGCTGGGGGAGCAGGGTCAGTGCTGGTCAGGGTGTGGGGTTCAGGGGAGCAGGGTCCATTCTAGCTGGAATTTGGGGCACAGGATAGTGGGTTGATTGCTGATTGGGATCTGGGGTATGGGGGAGCAGGGTCAGTGCCAGAAAGCACTGGAGGTGCAAGGGAGCAAGGTCAGCACCGGCTGGAATTTCGGGCACAGGAAGAGTGGGATCATCACTGGTTGGGACGTGGGGTTCGAGGGAGCAGGGTCAGTGCCAGGCAGGACGTGGGGAGCAGGATCAGCACTGGCTGGAGTTTGGGGCACAGGAGATTGGGGTCATCGCTGATTGGGATGTGGGGTACAGGGGTGCAGGGTTAGTGTGGGTCAGGGGGTGGGGTTCAGGGGAGCAAGGTCAGCACTGTCTGGAATTTTGGGCACAGGAGACTGGGATGATCACTGGTTGGGATGTGGGGAGTAGGGTCAGTGCCAGTCAGGGTGCGGTGTTTGGGTGAGCAGGGTCTGTGCCCCCCAGGACTCGGGGTAGGGGATGTCTGGGGGTCACTTACCCGACGCGCAGCGCTGGATGCGTCCCCTCAGCCACTTGAGGAAGGGCTCCATGGCGCACCCGCAGAGCCAGGGGTTGCCTCCCAGGCGCAGCCCCACGAGGCCGGGCAGCCCCTCCAGGGCCTCGAGGCTGATGGCCACCAGGGCCCCGTGGCTGAGGTCGAGCTCGCGCAGCTGGGCCAGGCCGCGGAAGGCCAGGGGGTGCACGCGCCGCAGCCCCGGGTTGTGGCTGAGGTCGAGGCGCAGCAGCCCCGTGGCCTCGCGGAACATGTCGGCGGCCACCAGGCTGAAGTTGTTGTAGCTGAGGTCGAGCTGCGCCAAGCGCCGGGCGCCCAGGAACAGCCCCGCGGGCAGCGCCGCCAGAGAGTTGTTGCGCAGGTCCAGGGCGCGAAGCTGCCCGTAGCAGGCCAGGTATCCGGCCGGGATGCTGGCGATGCGGTTGTGCGCCAGGCTGAGGTTACCGGTGTCCAGCGGCAGCTCGGGGGGCACCGAGAAGAGCCGCCGCCCGCTGCAGTCCACCGCCTGCCCGTGGCACGAGCACAGGGCCGGGCAGCCCGTCCCGGCGCCCACAGCCGCCGCCACCGCCGCCGCCGCCACCAGCCAGGGGCCCAGCAGCATGGCGGGGCGGCCGCCGGGCCCCCACGTGCCTAGCCTCGCGGCCTCACCGGGCGCCGGGGGCCATGGTGCTGCCTGCCGGCCTAGTGCATCCCGGCGGCATCCGGGGGCCACACAGGATCACACGGTGCGGCCGGACAGGGGCTCTGGGCAGTCGCCTGCGAGGAAGAGGAGTGGGAGACGGTCACGTCGGCCATAGAATCATAGAATCATAGAATCGTAGAACAACCAGGTTGGAAGAGACCCATTGGATCTTCTAGTCCAACAATTCCTATCTGACTAATCCAAGTCCCTCAAGACCTCATCCACCCGTCCCTTAAACACCTCCAGGGAAGGGGAATCAACCACCTCCCTGGGCAGCCTATTCCAATGCCCAATGACCCTTTCCGGGAAAAACTTCCTCCTAATCTCCAGCCTAAATCTCCCCTGGTGGAGCTTGAGGCCATTCCCTCTTGTCCTGTCCCCTGTCCCTTGGCAGAAGAGCCCAGCTCCCTCCTCTCCACAACCTCCTTTCAGGGAGTTGGAGAGAGCAATGAGGTCTCCTCTCAGCCTCCTCTTCTCCAGGATAAACACCCCCAGCTCTCTCAGCCGCTCCTCATAGGGCCTGTTCTCCAGCCCCTTCACCAGCCTCGTTGCTCTTCTCTGGACTCTCTCCAGAGCCTCAACATCCTTCTTGTGCTGAGGGGCCCACAACTCAACACAGGATTCAAGGAGCAGCCTCCCCAGTGCTGAGTCCAGAGGGAGAATCCCCTCCCTGGCCCTGCTGGTCACACCATTTCTGATACAGGCCACACAGTCTGCGAGGTCACCGTTCGTGCCGTGTCACCCACACCAGGCCCGTTCTGCCCCACTGCCCCCAAACCCTCACCTGGGGTCTCAGCCACGCCAGACTCCCCCAGCCCTGCTGACCGATTTCCCCCAGCCCTGCTGACCGATTCCCTCCAGCCCTGCTGACCAAGCCTGGGGAGGTGCAGCCCACATGCTGCCCGGCATCCCTCCCAGACCCCAGTGCCAGCAGCACAACCAGTACCACGAACGCCCTCCCCACCCACCCCCATGGCCCTGGCAGCCACCTGGGGTCCCCCCCACCCCTCCATCCTTGCATCCCCAGCCTGCCCTCACCCCACATGGCCCTCTGTGCCCCTCCCTCCTCCCCATGGCGTGGGGGGCACTCGGCCACCGTCCCCTGCCACCCCCTCTGGTGCCACTGGGGTCCCTGGGTACTCACAGCAGGCAGCGAGGAATGGGGCTTGTTGCCCCACGGCCGCAGGATCCCGGTGACAGGGTTGGGGTCCCCCGGTGGCCACCCTGGCACCCAGGGCCACCCGTCTGGGCGAGCGGCGGCCACGGCCCAGGCGGCTGCCGAGCTGGCAGTGGGAGAAGAAGGTCTTTCCCCACCTCCTTCCTCCCCTCCTCCTCCTCCTCCTCGTCCTCCCTTGTCTCTCTCTCTCTCTTTCTCCGTCTCTTTTTTTTTTTTTTCTCCTGGAGGGCCAGATACTGACGTTTCGGTGTCTCTTAGCAACTGCCTCCACATCTCTGAGCAACAGGAGAGAGGGATGCGGAGCCGCCAGGGCCTTGGCGACGAAGCAGGGAGGAGATGCCCACACCCTGGGCACTCCCGGCCTGGAGGGGGACACCTTCGCCTGAGACCCCCGAGTCCTGCGGGAGGGACGGAGAGGGAGGAGAGGTGGTATCCAGCCCCCCAGTTGCTGTCTGGGTGGGTCCCCAGCCCTCCCTGTGCCCCCCGGGATGGGCAGAGGGCCCCAGGGATCAGGATTTCCCAATCTTGGGGAGCAGGAGCGGATTGAGTATGGGCAGAGGGGGAGAAGGAGGCAGAGGGGGAGAAGGAGGCAGCAGGAGAGACGTTGCTCGCGCTCCAGGCCCTGGAGACATTCGCCATCCCCTGAAAACCACTCACTATTCCCTGAAAACTACCCAATATTCCCTGAAAACCACTCACTATTCCCTGAAAACCACTCACTGTTCCCTGAAAACTACCCAATATTCCCTGAAAACCACTCACTATTCCCTGAAAACCACTCACTATTCCCTCAAAACTACTCACTATTCCCTGAAAACCACTCACTGTTCCCTGAAAACTACCCAATATTCCCTGAAAACCACTCATTATTCCCTGAAAACCACTCACTATTCCCCGAAAACCACTCACTGTTCCCTCAAAACCACCCAATATTCCCTGAAAACAACCCAGTATTCCCTGAAAACCACTCACAATTGCCTGAAAACCACTCACTATTCCCTCAAAACTACTCACTATTCCCTGAAAACCACTCATTATTCCCTGAAAACCACTCACTATTCCCTCAAAACTACTCACTATTCCCTGAAAACCACTCATTATTCCCTGAAAACCACTCACTATTCCCTCAAAACTACTCACTATTCCCTGAAAACCACTCACTATTCCCTCAAAACCACTCACTATTCCCTCAAAACCACTCACAATTCCCTGAAAACCACTCACTGTTCCCTGAAAACTACTCACTATTCCCTGAAAACCACTCACTATTCCCTCAAAACCACTCACTGTTCCCTGAAAACCACTCACTATTCCCTGAAAACAACCCAGTATTCCCTGAAAACCACTCACTATTCCCTCAAAACCACTCACTATTCCCTCAAAACTACTCACTATTCCCTGAAAACCACTCACTATTCCCTCAAAACTACCCAATATTCCCTGAAAACCACTCACTATTCCCTGAAAACCACTCACTATTCCCTCAAAACCACCCAATATTCCCTGAAAACCACTCACAATTCCCTGAAAACCACTCACTGTTCCCTTCAACTTGGGGTTCCCATCCCACCCCTCCCTGTCCCAGCCCCCTCCGGCCTTCAGGGACCCCCAACCTGGTCTGGTTTGCTTTTTCTGTGCTTGAAGGCCTGGAAAACGCCGCAGGTTGACACCGATTGTTCTGCTCCGCACAAGCTGAATAATTCTCTCTCCCTTCTCCTGCCCCTCTCCCCTTCGATGGCTTTTCCCATCAAAACAGCTCTTTCGGGTCACGAGGATGTTTGTATTTTGCTCTGGGAGGGTTGTGACCCCAGGGATGCGCTTCTTGGGGAAAGAAGGCCCTTTCGTCCCCACATCAAAAGGGGAGAAAAAGGGAATCAAGGCAACTCCCCACATTTCATGTGGGGAGTTGCCTTGATTCCCTTTTTCTCCCCTTTTCCCAACTGGAGGCTCCGGAGCAGCCACCTCTCCCCACACTGGGACTCATCGACGCTGCTCGAAGCTCCCAGGGAATCGCCGAAGACTCCCTGACACCCCCAGAGCCACATAATTAGCGATAACCCCCAGGCCTGGCAGGAAAATAAACAAACACACACGTTATCCCAACAGGGACTGGTGGACGAGGCGCTGAGGGACATGGGTTAGTGATGGATGGGAATGGTTGGATGATCCGGTGGGTCTCTTCCAACCTGGGTTTTACGATTCGTCGCTCCATCCGTCTGCTTTCCATCCAGGGCTTTATCTCTCTCTGGGCAGCAGCGTCTGCCAGAGCCTTTGTTTACTCTGCGTGCACAGGGAAGGCGATTCCACCACCTCCTTCAGCAGCTTCTAGGAGCTCCCAGTGACCTTTTCCATGAAGAATTTCCAGCCTGAGCCTCCCCTGGTGGAGCTTGAGGCCATTCCCTCTCGGCCTGTCCCTTGGGAGAAGAGCCCAGCTCCCTCCTCTCCACAACCTCCTCTCAGGTAGTTGTAGAGAGCAATGAGGTCTCCTCTCAGCCTCCTCTTCTCCAGGATAAACCCCCCCAGCTCTCTCAGCCTGGAGCAGGAGAGCTTGGGTGCCTGTCCTCTCCTGGTCCTGCTCCCCGCGGGTCTCACCACTGCCGTGTGCCACACAACGGATTTGGGTGGCAGCCGACACGGGGACAAGGTGGTTTCGTTTCTATTTGTCACCAGGGGCAGGAAGTTCATGGCCAGGGCAGGCGGTGAGAACCACCGAACTGTCACCCCAGCACCCACTCGTCACCTCGGACTCCTTTGCCTTGTGGCTGATGCTCTGTGTCACCACAGAATAGAATCACCGAGTGGTTTGGGTGGGAAGGGACCTCACAGCCCACCCAGTCCCACACCTCCCGCTGGATCAGGGGCTCCAAGCCCCATCCAACCTGCCCTTGAGCCCCTCCAGGGATGGGGCAGCCTCCCCTGCTCTGGGAAACCTCTTCCAGGGCCTCCCCAAGCTCACAAAACAACATTTCTCCCCAAGATCTCACCTCCATCTCCCCTCTTGCAGCTCCAAACCATTCCTCTTGCCCTCTCCCTGCTCCACAGCCCTTCCCCAGCTTTCCCGGAGCCCCTTTCAGCCCTGGAAGCTGCTCCAAGGTCTCCCCAACTCCTCCTACGGGAGGTTCTCCAGCCCTCGTATCATCTCCAGATGGAATCCTCAGGGCTTGTCTCTGGCTCCGTGCGACCTGTCCTCACTCCCTTAGGTTTTAGAGCAGCTCTGGTTGAGCTGCTGAGGCCGTCGGGGACCAACGGAGGTGGAAAACCCCTCCTGGGCTCGTAGGTCTCCAGGTCGTTCCTCCGCACCTCGGGGTTCATGGGCAGCATCAGGGGATATCCCAGCAGGACCACGTCAGCCTGTTTCACAGCTTCTCCTGCAGGAAGGGGTCACACCACTGGGAATAATGCACCCTGGGGACGCGACGGGGTGTCCCCCAAGCCTCAGGTGCAAAGGAACAGGTCCCATGGCCCCTAACTGGGAGAAAGGGAGCAGGGAACTGGGTATTTGCTTCTCTTGGAGGCCGCTCCTCTCTTCCCGAGGATTGCAGGGAAGCAACGTGTGGCACAGCTTGGGAAGACAGAGCTCCCTGTTCCCCGTCCCTGCCCTCCCTGCTCCAGACCCCGTGCGGTGCCTCCACACCAGGGCGAGGGGTCCCGGCTTCGCAGGGCTTTGCTGTGGCTTCAGCAGGTTTTGCCCCTGGGGGTTGTTCTTCCCCCTTTCCCTCTGCCCTCAGCTCCGTTTCCTTTCACACCTCACCCACAAAGCTGCTTCGGAGGCATTTTTCTGCAGTTTCAGTCTGAGAAAGCACCGGAGGTTCTTTTGGCTGCACCTCCTGGGGCACTCAGGGCCCTCTCTGGGCTGCAAACCACCCTTGCCCTGTGCTCATGGCTCTTGGCTAACACTCTGGACTAACACGGTTGGACTCGATGAGCCGGTGGGTCTCTTCCAACCTCGTTATTCTATGATTCTATGATTGATTCTATGAGTAGGATGAAAAGCTGAACTGTCACGGTCTCCATGTCGTCAGCACAGAGAGAAAGAAGAGAAGAGAAGAGAAGAGAAGAGAAGAGAAGAGAAGAGAAGAGAAGAGAAGAGAAGAGAAGAGAAGAGAAGAGAAGAGAAGAGAAGAGAAGAGAAGAGAAGAGAAGAGAAGAAGGACGAAATAACTGAGGTGTGAGAAGTTTGACCTGAGAGGGAAGGAAATGCTCTGAAAGCGAAACCCTACCCCAAGGGGAAACCGGAGCTCGTGCAACTCACCGTCTCGGTTCTGTGGCACAATGTCAGCTCCCGTGGTTCCCCAGTGGAGCCGCACGTGGGTCCCACACCAGCTGAGATGGCTCTCCTGGTGAGGATGATGCTCTCCTGGTGAGGATGATGCTGTCTTGGTTAGGACATTGCTCTCTCACTGAGGATGATGCTGTCCTGGTGAGGATGATGCTTTCCCTGTGAGGATGGTACTCTCCTGCTGAGGATGATGCTCTCCTGGTGAGGACTCTGCTCTCCTGGTGAGGATGATGCTCTCCTGGTGAGGATGATGCTCTCCAGGTGAGGACTTTGCTCTCCTGGTAGGGAGGTGGCTCTGGTGGTGAGGATGATGCTGTCCTGGTGAGGACATTGCTCTCCTGGTGAGGACATTGCTCTCCTGGTGAGGATGATGCTCTCCTCGTGAGGGCACTGCTCTCCTGGTAGGAAGGTGGCTCTGGTGGTGAGGATGATGCTCTCCTGGTGAGGATGATGCTCTCCCAGTGAGGACATTGCTCTCCCAGTGAGGATGATGCTCTCCCAGTGAGGACATTGCTCTCCCAGTGAGGATGATGCTCTCCTGCTGAGGATGATGCTCTCCTGGTGAGGACATTGCTCTCCTGGTGAGGATGATGCTCTCCAGGTGAGGACATTGCTCTCCTGGTGGTGGGGAGGTGGCTCTGGTGGTGAGGATGATGCTCTCCTGCTGAGGATGATGCTCTCCTGGTGAGGACATTGCTCTCCCACTGAGGATGATGCTGTCCTGGTGAGGATGATGCTTTCCCAGTGAGGATGATGCTCTCCTGCTGAGGATGATGCTCTCCTGGTGAGGATGATGCTCTCCAGGTGAGGACATTGCTCTCCTGGTGGTGGGGAGGTGGCTCTGGTGGTGAGGATGATGCTGTCCTGGTGACAATGATGCTCTCGTGGTGAGGACATTGTTCTCCCAGTGAGGATGCTGCTCTCCTGGTGAGGACATTACTCTCCTGATTAGGACATTGCTTTCCCAGTGAGGACTCTGCTCTCCCGGTGAGGATGATGCTCTCCTGGTGAGGACACAGCTCTCCCGGTATGTCCACAGCTTTCCTGGTGGGGACATCACTGTGCTGGTGGGGACACGGCTCTCCTGGTGGGGACATGGCTCTGGTGACGGGGACACCTCTCCCCCAGAAGGGACACAGGGATGTAGCTCCAGGGAGGTGTTGATGGGAAGCCCTTACCCCACAGCCCCTCGTGCTGACGGGTCTGGTTTGGACCGGGAGAGTGGGCAGGACCACCACCCCCAGAGCCCCATAGGGTGCAGAGCCGGGAGGGTGAGGCCGGGGGCAGCGAAGGGCACAGGCCCCACGGGCAGGCCTGGGCTGTGGGGTGACCCGGTATCCCCAACCCTCATCCCATGGCGGCAGGCGCGGAGCTGTGGGGTAGCCGAGTGCCGGGGGGTGGCTCCCCATGGGCATTCGCGGCAGCAGGAGCTGTGCCCCGTGCACAACCGGCGCCCAGGGCGACTGCTACACTGGGGACCTGCTGCTCCGCGCCCTCGAGGACCTCTCGGCGCTGGACTTCAAGAAATTCCGGGATGCGCTGGCCCACGGGGACCTGCAGGGCAGGAGCCGCCTGCCCTGGGGGCGGCTGGAGAAGGCCGACTGGACGGACACCAAGAACCTCATGGTGGATTCCTACGGCGAGGAGGGCGCCCTGGAGGTGGCCATCGGCGTCCTGCAGCGCATCCATCTCCTCAACGCCGCCGCCAAGCTCCGGGAGAGCTGGGAGAAAGGTGGGAAGGCCGAGCAGCTCCCCAGAGAGGGCTCCTGGGCACCGTGGCCAGGGGGTTGTGGCTCTGAGAGTCTGTGTCTGGGGCCGGGAGGGGGTTACGGAAAAATGAGGGTCCTCGTGGTGGGATGTGGGTTGCTCCTCGGGGAGATGGATGAGGATTTGGGGGTGTTGGGGGCTCAGGGATCATAGAATCATAGAACAACCAGGTTGGAAGAGACCCATCGGATCTTCTAGTCCAACCGTTTCCGTCAAACACTAACCCAAATCCCTCAAGACCTCATTTACCTGTCCCTTAAACACCTCCAGGGAAGGTGACTCAACCCCCTCCCTGGGCAGCCTGTTCCAAAGACCAGTGACCCTTCCTGTGAAAAACTTCCTCCTAATCTCTAGCCTAAGATGCTGCTCACCAAGACTCCTTTCTCTTCCAGCGCTGGTGGCGGCTCCTCCGCCGGGTTTGTCACCGTCAGGTAGGCCCCGGCAGGGAGAAGCTCCGGGGGCTGGTGCCGCAGAGGCGTGAGGTGGCCTCCTGCCCCTTGCAGATGGCCGGAGCAGCTACAAGAAGGCCGTTCGGCAGGCGTTCGGCCGCATCAAGGACCGGAACGCTCGGGTGGGTGACGGCGTCAGCCTCAGCGCCCGCTACTCCAAGCTGGTCATCGTCAACAAGCACCGCGACGAGGAGGAGCGCGAGCACGAGGTGGTGGCCGTGGGCCGGCGGCACGCCGACATCATCAAGGAGCAGGCCAGCTCCTCCGTCGAAGTGGCCGACCTCTTCAAGGCCGACCCCGACGGCTGGATCCCCAAGGTGGTGGTGCTGCTGGGAGCTGCCGGTGTGGGCAAGACGATGACGGCCAGGAAGATCATGCTGGACTGGGCGTCCGACGAGATCTTCACGGAGTTCGACTACGTCTTCTACATCCACTGCCGGGAGGGCAACCTCCTGGCCGGCCAGGCCAGCGTGGCCGACCTGATGGCCCGCTGCTACCCCGGCGGCTCCCCACCCCTCGCAGAGATGCTGCGGGAGCCCGAGAGGCTCCTCTTCCTCATCGACGGCTTCGACGAGCTCCGCTTCGCCTTTGACCGGCCCCAGCGGGAGCTGTGCTCCCAGCCCTGGGAGCAGCGGCCGGTGGAGATCACCCTCAGCAGCCTCTTCCGCCGGCGGCTCCTGCCCGAGAGCTCCTTGCTGGTCACCACGCGTCCGGCCGCCCTGCGCAAGCTGGGCAGGTGCCTGGAGGGCGAGCGCTACGCCGAGATCCTGGGCTTCTCGGAGGCCGAGCGGGAGGATTACTTCCACAGGTTCTTCGGCGACGCGGAGCAGGCGGCGGCCGCCTTCCGGCTGGTCAGAGACAACGAGACGCTCTTCACCATGTGCCTGGTGCCCATCGTCTGCTGGATCGTCTGCACCGTCATGAAGCAGCAGCTGAGCCGCTCCGGGGGGCTCGCCCGCAGCCCCAAGACCACCACCGGCATCTACATCCTCTACCTGTCGGCGCTGCTGGGCTCCCTGAGCGTCCGGCAGAAGCGGAGCCTGCCCGGAGTGCTCCGCGGGCTCTGCTGCCTGGCGGCCGACGGCGTCTGGAAGCAGAAGGTCCTCTTCGAGGAGAAGGAGGTGCAGGGCTACGGGTTGGAGCGGCGAGAAGCCCTCCCGCTCCTCCTCAACGAGCACCTCTTCCAACGCGACATCTCCTGCGTCAGCACCTACAGCTTCATCCACCTCAGCTTCCAGGAGTTCTTCGCGGCTCTCTTTTACCTTCTGGAGGACGAAGAGGGGCAGGAACCGCTCGCCGGTCCCACCAGGGACGTGAAGAAGCTGCTGGAGAGCTACGGCAACTCCAGGAACTACTTCATGCTCACCGTGCGCTTCCTCTTCGGGCTCCTGAACGAGGATCGCCGCAGGGAGCTGGAGGAGGCGCTGGGGTGCAGGGTCGCTCCCCGGGTCACGCGGGAGCTGCTGGAGTGGCTGCGGAGCAGCCAGAAGACGGCCCTGGCCCTCCTGACGCAGGAGACGGCGCAGATCCGCGAGCTGGAGCTCTGCCACTGCCTGTACGAGCTGCAGGACGCGCGGCTGGTGGCGACCGCCCTGGAGCCCTTCAGCGAGATCAGCCTGCGCCACCTCAACCTCAACCGCTTCGACCAGACGGTTCTCGCCTTCAGCCTCGGCTGCTTCGCCAACCTCCAGGCCCTCGACCTCGGCCGCTGCTCCTTCCTGGGGGACGGACACGAGGGCTGCGCCGGCCCTCAGCCCCCAAAGCTGCCCCAGCGGTGCGATGGATGGCGTGGGGTGGGATGGGATGGGATGGGATGGGGATGGAGATGGGGATGGAGATGGGGATGGGGAAGAAAGTTCAGGATGAGGATGGAGATGGAGATGGAGATGGGGAGGGAGATGGGGATGGAGATGGGGATGGAGATGGGGATGGGGATGGGGAAGAAGGTTCAGGATGAGGATGGAGATGGGGAGGGAGATGGGAATGGAGATGGAGATGGGGATGGGGATGGAGATGGGGATGGGGATGGGGATGGGGAAGAAGGTTCAGGATGAGGATGGAGATGGAGATGGGGAGGGAGATGGGAATGGAGATGGAGATGGGGATGGGGATGGAGATGGAGATGGGGATGGAGATGGGGATGGGGATGGGGATGGGGATGGGGATGGAGATGGGGATGGAGATGGGATCGGGATGGGGATGGAGATGGGGATGGAGATGGGGATGGAGATGAGATGGAGATGGGGATGGGATTGAGAATGGGATGGGTTGAGGATGGAGATGGGGATGGGGAAGGGAATGGGGATGGGGATGGGATTGGGAATGGGATTGAGAATGGGATGGGATGGGATGGGGATGGAGACAGACGGAGATGGAGATGGGGATGGGGATGAGATGGAAATGGAAATGGGGATGGGGATGGAGATGGAAACCGAGATGAGATGGAAACCGAGATGAGGATGGGGATGAGATGGAAATGGGGATGGGATAGGAATAAACTAGGACAGCAACCAGCTGGGATAGGAATAGGGATGGGGGTGGGATGGGATGGGTTAGGATAAGGAGAGGAATAAGCTAGGACAGCAACTGGCTGGGATAGGGATAGGGATAGGGATAGGGAAGGATATGAATACAGATGAGATGGATAGGATGGGATGGGATGGGATGGGATGGGATGGGATGGGATGGGATAAGATAAGATAAGATAAGATAAGATAAGATAAGATAAGATAAGATAAGATAAGATAAGATAAGATACCATAGGATAGGATAGGATGGGATGGGATGGGATGGGATGGGATGGGATAGAATAGGATGGGATAAGATGATAAGATAAGATAAGATAAGATAAGATAAGATAAGATAAGATAAGATAAGATAAGATAAGATAAGATAAGATAAGATACCATGGGATGGGTTGGGACGGGATGGGATAGGATAGGATGGGATGGGATGGGATAGGATAGGATAGGATGGGATGGGATAGGATAGGACAGGACAGGACAGGACAGGACAGGACAGGACAGGGATGGAACAGGCTGGGACAGGAGTGGGAACAGGAGCAGGATTAGGCTTCACCTCCTCTCTGTATCAGGGAGAAGCAGCCAGAGGAGGAGAAGCCGTCCCCCCTCCACCTGCTGTGCCAGGCCCTGGTGACGTCCGGCTGTGAGCTGCAGACGCTGAGGTGACGCTTGGCGCCGGTCGGGACGGGAGAGTGACCGAAGCCTTTGGCAGCAGGGATGGGGCTGATGCCCCATGGTCATGGGGAGGGTGACCAGATGTCACCATGGAGGGACCGGCTCTTACCCTGCTCCTGGGAGGCTAAAGTTTGTCATCGACGGCAGTGACCGTGTTGGTGAAGGGATGGTCAGTGTCTCCGTGTGCCGAACCCCGAAGCCCCTCACGGCGTCTCTCCCGCAGGTTTGACCAGTGCCAGCTCTCTGCCGCCTGCTGCTCCGCTCTGGGCTCCGTCCTGGCCACCAAACCCACCCTGAGGGAGCTGGACCTCTCCGGGAACGCGGAGCTGGGGGATAAGGGTGTGCGGACGCTGTGCGAGGGGCTGCTCCGCGGAGCCTGTCGCCTGCACTCCCTGAGGTAAGGGAGGTCCATGGTGCCTTCGCCTGGAGAGCCTGGGAGCAGGAGGAAAGAAAAAAGAGGCATGGAAAGGGCACCTTTACCGACACTCCCACGGCCAAGGGGAACTCAAGGCATCTCAGCCCCAATTGCAGAGGTCTGACAATGGGATCTGAGAGAGGGAATCTCTCTGGGACCCCAAAACAGAGCAGGCAGCTCACCCCATCCAAGCAGCACTTATCGTGGCCCCAAAACCTTCACTCGCTGCTGTCTGGTGGCCTCGTCTCTCCGTTCCCTCGTGCTGGCACAGCAGGATTTGGGGATTTGGGGTGTGTTTTGCGCTCTGGGGTGCCTTGGAGGCCTCAGCGCCGTCCCTCCCGCAGGTTGGGCTGCTGCAACCTGACGGCCACCGGCTGCCGGGAGCTGGCGGCCACCCTGGGCACCATGGGCAGCCTGGAGCAGCTGGACCTGAGCGACAACCCCCTGGGGGACTGCGGCCTACGGGAGCTCTGCCGGGTGCTCGCGGTGCCCGGATGCAGTGTGAAGCAGCTCTGGTATGAGGGGGAGTGGGTTAGGGGGGATCCCTCTTCACTCCTGTGTGAAGAAGCTCTGGTATGAGGGGGAGTGGGTTGGGGGGGTCCCTCTTCACTCCAGCTTGAAGAAGCTCTGGTACAGGGAGGGTGGGTTGGGGGGTTTCCTCTTTGCTCTAGTGTGAAGAAGCTCTGGTACAGGGTGGGGGGTGGGTTGGGGGGTCCCTCTTAGCTCCAGGGCGAAGAAGCTCTTGTACAGGAGTGGGTTGGGGGGGTCCCTCTTCACTCCAGGGTGAAGAAGCTCTGGTATGAGGGGGAGTGGGTTGGAGGGTCCCAGTTTGCTCCAGTGTGAAGAAGCTCTGGTACTGGGAGTGGGTTGGGGGGGTCCCTCTTTGCTCCAGTTTGAAGAAGCTCTGGTACAGGGAGAGTGGGTTGGGGGGGAATCCTTCTTCACTCCAGTGTGAAGAAGCTCTGGTACTGGGAGAGGGTTGGGGGGGGGTCCCTCTTCGCTCCAGGGAGCAGAAGCTCTGGTACGAGGGTTGGGTCGGAGGGTCCCAGTTTGCTCCAGTGTGAAGAAGTTCTAGTACTGGGGAGTGGGTTGAGGGGTCCCTCTTCACTCCAGGGTACAGAAGCTGTGGTACAGGTGTCCCCATGCTGGTTGCTCATCCGGCCACATCCCCGGCTCAGGGTGGCTTTTGGGGGTCAGTGGCTGTTGGGGTGTTGAGTGGGGCCCTGTCCCCGTACTGGCTGCTCATCCGGCCACATCCCCAGCTCAGGGTGGCTTTTGGGGGTCAGTGTCTGTTGGGGTGCCGAGTGGGGCCCTGTCCCCTTGCAGGCTGTGGCGGTGCCGGCTGACGGAGGCGAGCGGCGAGGCTCTGGGGGCGATGGTCTCGGCCAGCCCCAAGCTGCAGGAGCTGCACGTGGGGGACAACGCTCTGGGGGACAAGGCCATGTGGCCGCTGAGCCAGGGGCTGCGGCATCCGCTCTGCCGGTTGCAGGTGCTGAGGTGAGAGGGGCTGGGGCAGCGCTGGGTGGGCTCGGAGGGTGTCATCCAGCAGGCACTGAGGAAAAAAGCAGTGTGCCCAGGTGGCCAAGAAGGCCAAGGGCATCCTGGCTTGGATCAGAAATGGTGTAACCAGCAGGGCCAGGGAGGGGATTCTCCCTCTGGACTCAGCACTGGGGAGGCTGCTCCTTGAATCCTGTGTTCAGTAGTGGGCCCCTGATTTCATAGAATCATAGAATAACCAGGTTGGAAGAGACCCATCAGATCGATGAGTCCAACCATTCCTATCAAACACTAAACCAAGTCCCTCAGCACCTCATCCACCTGTGCCTTAGACACCTCCAGGGAAGGTGAATCAACCACCTCCCTGGGCAGCCTATTCCAATGCCCAATGACCCTTTCTGTGAAAAACCTCCTCCTAATCTCCAGCCTAAATCTCCCCTGGTGGAGCTTGAGGCCATTCCCTCTCGTCCTGTCCCCTGTCCCTTGGGAGAAGAGCCCAGCTCCCTCCTCTCCACAACCTCCTCTCAGGTAGTTGTAGAGAGCAATGAGGTCTCCTCTCAGCCTCCTCTTCTCCAGGATAAACCCCCCCAGCTCTCTCAGCCACTCCTCATAGGGCCTGTTCTCCAGCCCCTTCACCAGCCTCGTTGCTCTTCTCTGGACTCTCTCCAGAGCCTCAACATCCTTCTTGTGCTGAGGGGCCCACAACTCAACACAGGATTCAAGGAGCGGCCTCCCCAGTGCTGAGTCCAGAGGGAGAATCCCCTCCCTGGCCCTGCTGGTCACACCATTTCTGACCCAAGCCATTTCTGATGCCTCATGAGCAGGGTGGTTCCTCTCCGTTGAGATGCCCTCTCCCCATGGGCATCGGAGCGTTGCCACGGGCAGGGTGGAAGGGGCTGAGGGCACCTTCCCGATGGCTGCAGGGTGACCCTCTGCTGTCCCCGCGCAGGCTGTGGTGCTGCCAGCTGACGGAGGCAAGCGCTGAGGCTCTGGGGGCAATGCTCTCCGCCAGCCCCAGCCTGACAGGTCTGCACCTCGGGGACAACGCGCTGGGGGACAGGGCTGTGCGGCCGCTGAGCGAGGGGCTGCGGCATCCCGGCTGCCGACTGCACACGCTGAGGTGAGAGGGGCTGGGTTGGGGGCACAGGGACCATCCCGGGGTGAGGATGAGCAGACGTGACCCTCACCTTTGGGCAGGTGACAGGAGCTTCCATGGCTGAGGTGCTACCCAGATTAAAATGTCCTGAGGGACATGGGTTAGTGTTTGATGGGAATGGTTGGACTCGATGATCCAATGGGTCTCTTCCAACCTGGTGATTCTATGAAAATGAGGGGAGCATTTACTTACCAGCTAGATGAGGTTGTTTGCTCTCACCCAGAGGTGATAACCAGATGGAAAACTCTCCTGGGTGATGGATCTTTGCTCCTGAAGTCCCATCCTGGTTGTAGTTTGAGGTTGTGAAAATCATAGAATCATCAGGTTGGAAGAGACCCATCGGGTCACAGAGTCCAACCATTCCCATCAATCACTAAACTACGTCCCTCAGTGTCCGAGAAGGATGAGAAGGACTTCAGAGGGACTCCAGGCAGGAGGATGCTCAGTCCTGCCCTTTGAAGGGACTTTGTCCACCCTGGGGAGGTCATATCCAGCCCTGGGCGCCTCACAGAGCGTAGAATGAGGCTTTGGGGCAAAGGGTCTCCAGGGGAGGGTTGTGGCCAAGAGGGACCCTGGATGAAAAGTCCAACCACCTCCTCTCTCCCCCGAAGCCTCCGTCAGTGCCAGCTCAGGGGCGGCTGCTGCCCCGACCTCTGCGCCGCGCTCAGCGCCAACCGGAGCCTGGAGCACCTGGACCTGAGCGAGAACGAGCTGGGGGACGAGGGTGTGGGGCTGCTGGGCGAGGCGCTCGGGCAGCCCTCCTGCACCCTGCAGTGGCTCTGGTAAGGGCCTTGGGGACACCGGGAGCTGTGACAGAGCCAGCAGGACACAGGCTCTCGAGGCCCTGGGAGACGGGAGAGTGGTCCGAGTGCCCTTCCAGGCACTTAAGTGCCTGGAAGGGCACTCGGACCACTCTCCCGTCTCCCAGGGCCTCGGGAGCCGGTGTCCTGCTGGTTTCTTCTCCAGGGCTCTTGGGATGGGGAGGTGCCAGGTCAAGCCTCCTGCCCTCTTGGCCTCCACACCTCTGGCATCCCCTTCCCCTTCCCCAGCGTGTGGTGATGCCTCTTGCCACACGCAGGGAACCAAGGGGAGGTGTTTCGCCCACCCTAGAGCTGCTGGATCCCCAGACCGGCTCTTTTTAAACTCTGAGGCTGGCACCAACACCAGATCCTTGGTTGGACCCAGCTAAAACCACACAGCCCAGGTTCAAGGTGCCCAGAGCGATGCTGGAGCTGTGGTTGCCCAGCTCAGGGCCTCCCCCTGCTTGGTCAGAGGCCGAGCAGCACCAGAGAGAAACCCACTTTGTGTCCTTTGGGCCTGTGTGATATCAGGAGGGCTTCGACCTCTTCCCTTCCCCTCTCCAAAGGCTGAAGAAGTCTGGATTGAGAGAAGCGACGCTGCAGAAGCTGGAAGCTCTCAGGGAGGTGAAACCAAGCCTGAACATCAGCTACATCTGAGACACAGGAATCGCTTCAGCAAGTGGTTCTGGTCACAAAGAGGAGCTGAGAGGTCTGGGAGGAGATTCCCCTCTTTAGGAAAGATCCGACAGGCTCTGGCTGAGCACCTGGGGATTACCACCTAGAGCAGAGGTGGTGGTGGTGGTGGTGGGTTTCACGCCCAGCGGGGACTCCACATAAGGTGCTGGGTGGGTGGGAAGGACCAGGAGGAGGTGACGGAGGAGTCTGACACCTCCGGGTTTGATTCTGCTGCTGGGAGCACCCAAGACGGTGGCTGAAGGATGTTTATTCACTACCCACCATTCCCTCTCTGCAGTCTGCACACTGAGGAAGGTTTCTGCTGGAACCACATTCCAACATCATCTCCCCCTTTACCTTTTTGGTCTCTTATTTATTTTTTTTTGGAGGCTGGTGTCACAGCCACGTCCAATAAAGGCTCGTGGAGGGGATCTCTTCATGCTGTGGTGTTGCTCAGGGCTTGCAGGGACGTCCCAGACCCTGTCTGGACACCCTGAGATGTTCTCGGGGCAGGGAGCATCTCTGGGCAGCTGGAGAAACGCAGCCCAGATCCATCCAGCCTCCTGTTCTCCCTGGGAGCAAGGACATCGCTCCTTCTCCTGCTCACACCTCCAGCTCTGTCTCTCAGCCCCAATCCCCTTCTCTGCTGAGGTGACACCAGGGACCCCCCTGTCCCTGTCCTGCAGCCCCACTGGGCACACAGAGCCCTCCGGCAGCAGGACCAGTTGCTCTTCCCACCAAAGACTGGGAATGGGGAGAGGGAGAGGCAGCATCACCAGCATCCTGACCCTTCTCCTGCTGCCCAAGCTGCTCAGAGGACCTGAGCTCTTGGGCCCAGCACCACCTCTCCCCGACCCAGCGGGTTTCACACCCTCCGCGGTTACTTCACGTCTTTTCCTTATTACCCATCCCCGGAAAGCCTCCGGCAGCAGCTGTGGTTTCAGCGAGGGCCAAACGGCAAGAGCTGGTGGTTTGACGGGTGCTGCTTGCGCCAGCGCTGGGCTGCAAACCCTGCTCACCCCCCAAAATCCCAACTCAGGGGCTGCATCCCCTCCTGCAGCAACACCCACCTCCCACCCCCAGCCTCTGCCAGAGTCCGGAATTAACTGTCTGATCAGGAAATTTGAGGATTGTGATGAGGGACAGAAGGCAGCTGGCAGGGAGCAGCCTGGGAACACCAGGGGAGCTCAGGCAGCCCAGGGGGCAGGCACTGAGGACGCTCAGAGGAGCCAAAACCAGTGTGAAAGCACCTAAGAAAGGCACGAGAACAAAAAAGAGGTGAAGGGAGTCCAAGAAAACCTCAGCCTGTGGGGAAAAGAACCACCAGGGAGCTCGTGTGGCTGGACTAGCAGATCCGATGGGTCCCTTCCAACCTGGTTGTTCTATGATTCTATGAAAACAGCCCCAGAGGGAGTAGGAAAGACTCGGTGAAGCCGACAGAGCCCCAGAGCTGCACACCCAGGGAGCCTGGAGCACCCGCAGGGTCCCCAAACATCCCAGCGAAGCTAACAAAGACCAAGGGGGGAACAGCCACAAGGGAAAAATCCAGCTCTGAGCAGCCTGAGCTGGGAGGAGCTGGATGGGAGCAAGAGAGAGCTCAGAAAGCAGCAAAGGGACCAGAGGAGGTGTGAGACGAGCTGGAGTCTATGGTGGTGCCAGGACCCCAGCCCCAGGGCCCTGAGGAGGAGGGGGACAGATCCCCCCTGGCTCTGAGCACAACTCCCTGCCTGCTGGATCAGCCTCTTGCAGGAAAAAACCAAGTCAGAAGTTCTGTTTGGTTTATTTTTTGTTGTTTGTTTGGTCTTTGAGTGACACTGCTAAGAGGCTGCATGAGCCAAGGGGCCCAAGAGAGCCCCAAAGGCACTGGGATAAGCCTGGAAGGCTCATGGGGAGTCAAGAGAGCAGCCAGAAGTCACTAGGAGGCCCAGAAGGAGTCACTAGGAGGCCCAGAAGGAGTCACTAGGAGGCCCAGAAGGAGTCACTAGGAGGCCCAGAAGGAGTCACTAGGAGGCCCAGAAGGAGTCACTAGGAGGCCCAGAAGGAGTCACTAGGAGGCCCAGAAGGAGTCACTAGGAGGCCCAGAAGGAGTCACTAGGAGGCCCAGAAGGAGTCACTAGGAGGCCCAGAAGGAGTCACTAGGAGGCCCAGAAGGAGTCACTAGGAGGCCCAGAAGGAGTCACTAGGAGGCCCAGAAGGAGTCACTAGGAGGCCCAGAAGGAGTCACTAGGAGGCCCAGAAGGAGTCACTAGGAGGCCCAGAAGGAGTCACTAGGAGGCCCAGAAGGAGTCACTAGGAGGCCCAGAAGGAGTCACTAGGAGGCCCAGAAGGAGTCACTAGGAGGCCCAGAAGGAGTCACTAGGAGGCCCAGAAGAAAGAGGGGAGCCCAGGACGAAGAGGAGAGCTGGGGGGATAGTGGGGTGCAGAGCTCAGGGCAGCTCCTCAGAGCTGTCTGGGTCATAGAATCATAGAACAACCAGGTTGGAAGAGACCCATCGGATCATCGAGTCCAACCATTCCTATCAAACACTAACCCATGTCCAGGTCTCTGCAAAGAGCTCACCTCAGCAGCTGCCACAGCCCCTGCAGGACTCAGCACTCTAATTATTCAGCAAGAGCTCTGACTTCCTCCCTCAAGGTTCTGAGACGGAGCCAGCGCAGCTCATCTGAGCCACCCCAACCCCTCCAACTCTGCCACAAAGCTCCGAGAGGCAGCAACCAGCATCAAACCTCTGCTGAGCAGAGGAGAGCAGCTCAAGAGTGTTAAAATCCATCCAGTCCCACACCTCCCACTGGATCAGGGCCTCCCAGCCCCATCCAACCTGCCCTTGAGTCCCTCCAGGGATGGGGCAGCCACCCCTGCTCTGGGCAACCTGTTCCAGGGCCTCCCAAACCCTCACAGCAAATCATTTCTGCCTGAGATGAGACCTGAATCTCTCCTCTTTCAACTTAGAATCATAGAAGAAGCAGGTTGGAAGGGACCCATTGGATCTTCTAGTCCAACCATTCCTATCAAACACTAACCCAAGTCCCAAACTTAAACCCATTCCCTTCATCCCATCCCTGCCCAGGATGGAGCAGGAGAGGGAAATCTTACCAGTCATCCTCTCCAGAGCCACAACGTCCAAATAGACACCGGTTGTGCTTATTACAAGGGGATTTTATTCAATATTTCTGTAAAAAAAACCAGAGAAAGCTTAAAAGAGTAAACGTGCTGCATTCTGAGAAAACAAACTGACATAACACATCACCGTAAAATGGGTTTCTTGGCCCTCTCAGCTGCTGAAGTAGCAGGAGGGGCCACAGGAGGACAGGGTCCCCGGCGGCGAGTGCCAAACGGCCGAGCTGGTGCGCTTGAAGTAGCGAGGTTTGCTCTTCCCGAAAATATCCTCCAGCTTGGGGCTGGGAATGAGCCCAAAGAGCTGATCCACGTCCACCGGGTGGTAGTACTGGTGTACGATGGCTTCGTTGAGCTGAGACCCTGCAGAGAGAATCGTGTTTAGATAGAGGCAGAGCTGCTCTAAAGGAGGTTTGGGTGCTCTGATTTGAGCATCTCTTCCTCTTCTCCTTTGCCTGGAGAAATCTTACAGGGTCTGCCCCATCCCTCCAGGATCAGGGGTTCCAAGCCCCATCCAACCTGCCCTTGAGCCCCTCCAGGGATGGGGCAGACACCCCTGCTCTGGGAAACCTCTTCCAGGGCCTCCCCAAGCTCACAAAACAACATTTCTCCCCAAGATCTCACCTCCATCTCCCCTCTTGCAGCTCCAAACCATTCCCCTTGCCCTCTCCCTGCTCCACAGCCCCTCCCCAGCTTTCCCGGAGCCCCTTTCAGCCCTGGAAGCTGCTCTAAGGCATCCCTGATCCAGTGGAAAGGGGGACTGGATGGGTTGGGAGGTCCAACCCAACCCATTCCACGACTCAATGCTCACGGCTCCCTCCTCACCACAAAGCTCTGAGCCCCACACACCACCTGCAGCTGCCCCAGAGCTGCTTTTCAGCTCCAACACACCCCAAACCTGTTAAAAACCTCCGTTTCCCTCGGGAGAACGAGCTGCCTCCGCACCCTGAGCCCTCACCCATCTTCTCACACCCACAAACACACGCAGGGAGGACTCGGGTTTCATTTCTACACAGCAGCTCTTGCAAGAAGGCAGCTCAGCTCCAATCTGCACTCAGCAGCTCCAGTGCTGCTGAATCCGTCGTGGAGAGAGAAGCATCGCGGAGAGAGAAGCGTCGAATCACCAGGTTGGAAGAGACCCACCGGATCATCAAGTCCAACCATTCCCATTAATCACTAACTCATGACCCTCAGCACCTCATCCACCCGTCCCTTAAACACCTCCAGGGAAGGGGAATCAACCCCCTCCCTGGGCAGCCTATTCCAATGCCCAATGACCCTTTCCGTGAAAAACTTCCTCCTAATCTCCAGCCTAAATCTCCCCTGGTGGAGCTTGAGGCCATTCCCTCTCGTCCTGTCCCTTGGGAGAAGAGCCCAGCTCCCTCCTCTCAGGGACTTGCAGAGAGCAATGAGGTCTCCTCTCAGCCTCCTCTTCTCCAGGATGTTTAGCTCTCCAGCTCTCTCAGACACTCCTATTCTCCACCCCTTTCCAGCCAAGCCCAGCAAAGCAGAAGCTCTGGGGCCCTCTGAAGCCTCACACGCTCCTGAGCTGCACTTTGCAGGAGCTGAAATCACACCAAGAGCATCTGGAAAGCTCCAGCTGCCCCAGGGAGGGATCTCGGGATCAGCCAAACCGAGCTCAGCACCTACCATCAGCCCAGGCAGGGACAGGCTTGCGAGGTTCGCTCTCATCATCCGTAGAGTCATCGCTTTTCAGGTCCATCCCATAGTTGTTTTCATTCGCCGCCGGGCAGCTGGGTTCCTCTGTGCCCTTGGAGGGCCCTGAGCAGGATGCAGAGATGGATTTCTGCAACCGGAGAGAGGCAATTAGTGCAGGAAACAGACCTTCCAGCTCTGCCAGGGGAGGCTGGAGAGGTCCAAGCGCTCCGAGCCCTGCAGGCAGAGCTCCAGCACCAGGGAACGAGGCTCTGCTGAAGCCCCTTCTCGGGTCCCACCACCAGATCAGGGCATCACCCTCACACCAAAGGGAAGCTGAGAGTTGAGGGAAGAGCTCCCAGTGCCACGGGGAGTCCCCTGGACTGGGCCTTGCTGGAGCAGACACATCCCTCACGATCCTTTTCATCCCTAGTCCCAAGAACCCTCCTCTCATGTGTTTCATGAGCTGCCTTTTTTTTTTCCCCAGACATGGGTTAGTGTTTGATAGGAATGGTTGGACTCGATGATCCGATGGGTCTCTTCCAACCTGGTTGTTCTACGATTCTATGATTTTCCTTCTCTCGAGCTCCGACATGAGTCACAGCTCAGCCCCAGGAGGCAGAGGCAGCACTGAAGAGTCTGTCTGCCTCTCAGCAGCTTCTCCCAGTGCTCCCAGTGCTGGGATCAGGGCTGCCTGCCACCCTGCAGCCTCTTCCAGTGTCCTCACTGAGCGAATGCACTTGTTTTCCCTTTGGGATTTTCCACTGAGCTCTCAGCCGAGCTCCCGCATGGGCCACCAGCCCCATCCTCGGCACAGACGCCTGTCAAGCCCCAGCAGCCAGAGCTTCAGGAGCTCATTCTCTGCTCCTCCACTGACAGATCATAAATCCACAGTCTGGCTCCAGACCCCAGGAGCCAATTAGGCGCCGCAGGCTCATTACCTCCCAGGGCTCTGTTCGAGCCAGGCCTCACCTGCAGAGTTTTGCTCAGCCATGTGCCGGAGGCAGCAGTCAACGCTTCTGGCTGCTTCATCTTCTTGCCCTCTCTCAGCTCCTGCAGAGCCCCCAACTCCTGAAAGCACGAGAATTAAGTCACTTATTCGCGTTCACCCAAGCAGCACAGCTCTCGGGAGCCAAGCCTTGCAAGGAAATCCTCAGTCCCTGCGTCTCCTTCTGCAGAAAAAGCCCAAACACCAAGATAAAGCGACTCCTGCCTCTCCTCATAGAATCATAGAATCACCAGGTTGGAAGAGACCCTCCAGATCATCGAGTCCAACCATTCCCATCAAACACTAACCCGTGTCCCTCAGGACCTTGTCCTCCTGTGCCTTAAACAACACAGAACAAGACACTTTCCACAGTCAGTTCCTCATTACACTCATCTTGCCAAAGGAGGTCTTTGTTTACACTAATTCCATTATAGCTGCAAATTTAATAAACTCTCAATGCAGAAGATTTCAAAGAGAAAAAGGAGTTGTATTACACAGATTCTGAAGCTCCTGAGGGCTGAGAGTAGCACATGACTTTGAATGAGCTCTAACTTATTATTTCTCTGAGGAATTTGCAGAAATTTCTTCCCAATTGTTGAACTTTGGGCTCAACAAAGACCATGACAACATGTCAAAAGACAACTTTTCACTGTCATGAAGAGCCACACAAATCAAAATCCAAGCTGGTGCACAAGGTCCCTGTATCATGAGGCTGTCGGTTCCACCTCAAGCCCAGAAAGGCAAGAGGGACGACTACTAATATCCGAAAACTGCCTGTGATTTGTTTTCTTAGGCAAGTCGCAAACAAAGTGGTTATCTTGCCCGGATCAGCGACAACAACCTGGACTCAGGCTGTAAGCCTGGCTGCTCCTGACTCTTGCCCCATCTTCATCCCTCATTCTGCCATTTTGAGGTCTCTCTCCCCCTTTTTGACCCTCATGCCGCCATTTTGGGGTCTGATGCCCTATAGATTCGGTTTAATGCCCCAGAAGTGGGTCTGACTCCCTATAGATCCACATCTAAGCCTCCAGAGCCCACACTCACCTTTGCCGCTTTGAGGCAGGGATTGGAAGCTCCAGCAATGGATTCCGGTTGCTTGGCCTTCTTGTCCTGCCCAGGCGGCTGCGGCAGCACTTTCGGGCTCTCCTCCTAATAAAAAGATCAAACTGTCAGTGCTTAAGCTTCTTTTCAGCCCAATCCAGGCTTTTTATCTCAGCAGGGAAGAGCCAAGAGCTGCAGGCACCGAGTTACATTCGGCTTCTCTCATCCCGAGGGGTTTGGCCGCAGCTCCCTCAGCCCAGAGCTTCACCACACACGAGCAATCGAGACCTTCATTAAACTCACGCAGCACAAATAAGAGTCTGAATGTCAGGGACCTGGTGAGCAAGAGCAGCAAAGGCAGGAGGAGGAATTTATTCTTAAGAAGAGCGTTTAGTAGGTTGGTTTTTTTACTCAGAAGGAAGAGTGATGTTTACAGTGAAAAAGAAACGTTATTATGATGTTTTGAGACAAACTGACTTCAAGGCACAATGTTCCTTGTGTGAGAGCAGCAAGAATCACTCCCAGAGTCACTCCCAGAGTCACTCCCAGAGTCACTCCCAGAGTCACTCCCAGAGTCACTCCCAGAGTCACTCCCAGAGTCACTCCCAGAGTCACTCCCAGAGTCACTCCCAGAGTCACTCCCAGAGTCACTCCCAGAGTCACTCCCAGAGTCACTCCCAGAGTCACTCGGTTGGAAGAGACCCATCAGCTCATCGATTATGGAGATCACGTCCTCCAAACACCATAAGTGGAGCAGGAGAAAAAGACAGATCCTTTACTACTTTCCACATTCATTTAAGTGTGAGTGAAGATTCTTTGTAGGGTCTCTTCAAACTGCCACTGTCATCCCTCTGGAGGAGGCTGGAGCTCACTCGTGAAGGAGAAAATGCTCTCAGCATTGATATCAATACTATCAGCAGAGCTGGCTTGATCCCCAGCTCTGCACAATAACATATTTACCTGTAATTGGTTTCATTTGTTCCTCTAAATAGCACAGTGGCAAATGTTAAGACGTTAACACAGCACATGGAAAACAAGTATGATCTTAAAACAACTGTTCCACAACAGAGTAGGTCCCAAGCTCACCCCAGCTCCCACCTTTCTGCTCTTTTCAGCAGGCGCCGCTGCCTCCAGCTGGGGTTGGGGGCACTTCTCTCGCTGTCTGTGATCCCTGGGGAAGAAAATAGGGTTTAGTTCTAGAGGAGAACACATAGAATCACAGAACAACCAGGTTGGAAGGGACCCATCGGATCTTCTAGTCCAACCATTCCTAGCAAACACTAAACCAAGTCCCTCAAGACCTCATCCACCCGTGCATTTCCCTCCTACCCCAAGCATTCAGCCCCACAAAAAGGATCTAAAGCTGCCGGAGAGCGTCCAGAGTCGGGCACGGAGCTGGGAAGGGGTTAGGGGGGAAGCCTGTGAGCAGTGGCTGAAGCCACTTGGTCAGTTCAGGCCGGAGAAGAGGAGATTGAGGGGAGACCTCAGTGCACATGGCAGCTTCGTCACACAGTGAGGAGGAAGAGCAGGTGCTGAGCTCTTCTCTGACCGTGGGAAGGTGCCAGGGGAGTGGCAGGAGGGACATGAGAAGGTTCCTCACCCAGAGGGTGGTGGAGCCCTGGGACAGTCCCAGTCCAGCAGCACTGGTTGTCTTTCCCCCCTCACCACATCTCCAGGTCCCCTCCTCCAGGGCAGGCCGAGCCCATACCTCTCCTTCCCTTGCTCCACCTGCTGCTGCTCTGCCAGATTTCTCAGCTCCCAGACCCTCTTTCCTTTTTCTTTCACCTCCTCCTCTCTCCTCCTCTGCAGGGACTCTGGCTGCTCAAGTTCACCTTCCTCCTGACGAGGAAAGAAAACCCTGGTAACCCTTCAGATCCAGCGAGAAGAGGTTGGAGGAGAAGAAACAAATACTCTGAGACAACCTGTACCTGTCACATCCCATTTCTTCCTGGTGGAGAAACCCCTCCCTCCTGTCCCTACAGTGCTCAATCCCAACACCGACTGCCCAATCTCGCAGCACAGACCTCAATCCCCACAGCAGGAGAGGCAGGAACCTCTCCCTGTCCCACCAGTTGGACCAGAGGGCAGGTTCCCTGCTGTTCCTCTCCATTTCCACACACGACAGGGACACAGAGCTGCTCTTACCACCCTTGGTGCTTTCAGCTTCTGGGCATCAACCTCCCTGTGCTTCTTGGACAGCTTTTTCTTGCTTCGCTCCTCAGGCGCTTTCTCTTCCCTCCCCGGTGGGAGATGCACCTGAGGGAGCCACAGGTCGGAAGCAGAAAGAGGGTTGATTGGGGTGAGATCTTAGGAAGAAATGTTTTTCTGTCAGAGTTGGGAGGTTGCCCAGAGAAGCGGTGGTTGCCCTGTCCCTGGAGGGGTTCAGGGAAGAACCATCCCCTTCCCATCAGGTGCAGATGGACAAAAGGGAATGGCCTCAAACTCTGTCAGGGGAGGCTCAGGGTGGACATCAGGAAAAAATATTTCCCAGAAAGGGTCATTGGGCACTGGAAGAGGCTGCTGAGGGAGGGGGTTGATTCCCCTTCCCTGGAGGGGTTTAAGGGATGGATGGACGAGGTGCTGAGGGACCTGGTTTAGTGTTTGATGGGAATGGTTGGACTTGATGATCCGGTGGGTCTCTTCCAACCTGGTGATTCTATGATTCTATGATTCAGATCCCTTAATCCTGCAGAACCTGCACAAGCAGCCAGCAACAGCCCTTCCCAGCACATTCCTGGCCTGCTCCCGGACCCCAGGAGGGCCAGACAAGGCTTTAAAAGCCTAACAGGACAGACACACAAAGCCCACTCACCCTCAGGACCCCTTTGTGTGCCTGGGATCTACTCCTTCCCACCACACCCAGCGCCAAGGGCAGCCCCGAGGCTGCTGTTCGCTGAGTAAAGCTCCCTGAGCAAAGGGCACCAGGGATGCTGCCACATTCCGTGAACACAGCACCACAGACACTGTATGTTGGAATTGGAGTGTCTAGAGTCACCGCAGAGGTGGGGAGAGCAAAATCCTCCTCTTATCAGAGTCATAGAATCATAGAACAACCAGGTTGGAAGAGACCCATTGGATCATCAAGTCCAACCATTCCTATCAAACACTAAACCAAGTCCCTCAGCACCTCATCTACCCACACCTTAAACACCTCCAGGGAAGGGGAATCAACCACCTCCCTGGGCAGCCTATTCCAATGCCCAATGACCCTTTCCGTGAAAAACCTCCTCCTAATCTCTAACCAAAATGTCCCCTGGTGGAGCTTGAGGCCATTCCCTCTCGTCCTGTCCCCTGTCACTTGGGAGAAGAGCCCAGCTCCCTCCTCTCTACAACCTCCTCTCAGGGAGTTGGAGAGAGTAATGAGGTCTCCTCTCAGCCTCCTCCAGGCTAACCCTCTCCAACTCCCTCAGTCACTCCTCATAAGGCCTGTTCTCCAGCCCCTTCACCAGCCTCATGGCTCTTCTCTGGACTCTCTCCAGAGCCTCAACATCCTTCTTGTGCTGAGGGGCCCACAACTGAACACAGGATTCAAGGAGCAGCCTCCCCAGTGCTGAGTCCAGAGGGAGAAGAACCTCCCTGGCCCTGCTGGTCACACCATTTCTGATCCAAGCCAGGATGCCCTTGGCCTTCTTGGCCCCCTGGGCACACTGCTGGCTCATGGTCAGTGGCTGTCGACCAACCCCCCCAGGTCCCTCTCCTCCTGGCAGCTTTCTAGACAGACTTCTCCCAGTCTGGAGCTCTGCTCAGGGTTGTTGTGCCCCAAGTGCAGGATGCGCCATTTGGCCCTGTTAAACCTCATGCAGTCCTTCAGCATCTCTGATGCGGTTACCCACCTGCACTCACATGCTCCATGCCGGTGGCCCTCACAGATCACTGAGAGAACATCTCATACTACACAGTCCAAAGCCTCCTCACCTTCTCATCGCTCTGTAAGATCTTCTGCTCCATCCGCTTCTTCTTCTTCTCCTCTTCCATCTGCTCCCGAGCCTGCAGAGCCTTCCTCAGGCGCTCCTCCCTCCTCCTGGGCAGCAAAGGAGCAAGAGGGGCTGCTGAGCTCTCTGCTCCAGCACAGGGGCTGGTGAGGGACAGGGACTTGTCATGGGAATTGTGGAAAACTGTTCCTGTGCTAGCCTGGCTCTGGCTGAGTGTGATCTCAGCTCATGAATGGATTAAGAGCAGGCACTAGCAGGGGGTTTGGATCAATGCGGCTGAGAGAGCTGGAGGGGTTTATTCTGGAGAAGAGGAGGCTGAGGGGAGAGCTCCTTGCTCTCTGCAACTCCCTGAAAGGAGGTTGTGGAGAGGAGGGAGCTGGGCTCTTCTCCCAAGGGACAGGACAAGAGGGAACGGCCTCAAGCTCCACCAGGGGAGGCTCAGGATGGATTTTAGGATAAAATATTTCATGGAAAGGGTGATTGGTCAGTGTCAGAGGCTGCCCAGGGAGGGGGTTGATTCCCCTTCCATGGAGGGGTTTAAGGGACGGGTGGCTGAGGTGCTGAGGGACATGGGTTAGTGTTTGATAGGAATGGTTGGACTCGATGATCCGATGGGTCTCTTCCCACCTGGTTGTTCTACAATTCTACGATTGCAAGTTGGGAACAAGACAGACCTTCCACAACATGCTCCTTCCCCAGAGGAGGCCCAGAGGAGGCCCAGCCTGTTGAGAGGCTTCTATGAGAGGCTCCCGAGGCAGCTCTGCAGAGCCAGGGAAGGAGCAAGAGCAAAGCGACCCAACTCACTGCTTCATCTCCGCCTGACGCCGCCTCTTCTCCTCCTCCACTTTCTTCCTCCTCTCCTCCTCAGCCTCCTGCTTTTTCCTGAGGCTTTCCAGCCTCTGCCGCTCCTTCTCCTGAGGGGAAGGGAAGTTGAGGCTGGATGGATCACTGGGACCCTATGCTGATTCCACAGTCACCTCAGAGTCATTCCCCACAACCAAATGGGAAGGGAAGAGCCCGGAATAAACACCCCTGTGGCCATAGTGCTTATTCAACTAACCCAAGCAGGAGAGTCATGGGGACAGGAGGAGTGACCCCCCCCACAGCCATCGCTCTGTGCCTGGGACAGTGCTACCTGCACCTGCGAGAGTTCAAGGAGAAGGAGGACGGCGCGAGGGTCTTATTTTGGGGCCAAAGGCTTCCCCGCAGCTCCCAGCCCCAGCAGAACACACCCAGGTCTGGCCACCTCGCTGCTGGGTGGCTCTGGGTTTGTTTGGAGAGAGGAAAGAGCTGCAAGCGGAGCCCTTGCAGCCTTCAGCCCCCACAGGAAAGGCTGTCGTTACTTACAACAAAGTCTCCCTGTAGAGAAGAGACAAAACAAATGATTAATGGCTTGGAAGGAACACAAACTCCCTTTACAACTCACAGGAAGGTTGGAAAGGAGCTCAAAGCCCATCCAGTCCCAGCCCTGCCACGGGCAGAGACACCTCCTAGTGGGTCCAGTTGCTCCAAGCCCCATCCAACGTGCCCTTCAACCCCTCCAGGGATGGGGCAGCCACCCCTCAGCTCTGGGGTCTCCCTATCCTTACAGTAAAACATTTCTAAAATCTTAAAATCTCATCTCAATCTCCTCTCTTTCATCTTAAAACCATTCCCCCTCGTTCCATCCCTGAATTCCCTGACCCAGAGCTCCTCCCCAGCTTTCCTGGAGCCCCTTTCAGCCCTGGAAGCTGCTCTGAGGTGTCCCCACAGCCTTCTCTCCTCCAGGCTGAGCAATCCCGACTCTCTCAGCCTGTCCTTACACCAGAGATGCTTCATCTCCATAACCCTTCTCCAGGGAGGCTGAAGCAGAATCAAGTCCAGTTTGCTACGAGGATTCACGTCCACAGAAAGAAGCAGGAATCCCTCCTGCTACTCCCTCCTCCATCCCTCCGAGGGAAAGCGGGAGCCGGACGCACCTTCAGAGCCGGTCGGGAGGGAGTGTTGCGTTTGATGAAGTTCTTTATGACTCCTCCGCGTCCGGAGGGCCCCGGGCTCCCCAGCAGCTGGTTGTGCTGCACGGCCTGCAGGAAGCTCTTCAATGGCCTCACCACCTACGAGGAGGAGACGCTGGGAATTCGGAAGAGATGTGGGGAATTCGGTATCCGTCAGGGAAAGGGAGGGAGAGGACCGTGGAGCCCACTCACCTTGCTGGCAGAAGAGAGAGAAGGTGCAGCCTGGTTCGGTGAGTTCTTCTGCTTTTCATCCACGGGGGAAAGAGTATGAGCCGCCGCCTGCTGCCCGTTCCACAGGGCACCCATGGCTTGTTTGTAGCTTCTCGTCCTGCGGAGACGAGCAAGAGGCACCTTAGGTGACTTGAAGGCCAGTTCCAGGTCCTTCCAGACCACAAGTTCCTCGCAAATCTCTCCTACCAGACGCCCGAGCGGTTCTCCCAGGTCTTGACACCGTGAGGCTTCCCCTGGTTCTCATTCTGGGCTTTGCTGGTTGGGTTCACACAGTTTCCTGCAAAAAAATGGAGTTAGAACCATGTTCAAAGCATCCAGCAGGGCTCCAATTCCCATTTCCAGCCTCTAACCAAAGAGAGAAACCAGGAGCCTGAAGGCCTCTAACCAAAGAGAGAAACCAAGAGCCTGAAGCTGGACAGGACCATGTTTATCTCAAGGCTTGGACACGCATTCCTTCCTTATCCAACTGCATCTTCAGGAGATCAACAGCTCAAATGAAAAGCTCTCTCACTTGGTCTGAGGTGTTGTCGCTCCTGCACGAGCCCCAGATTCTCCACAATCCCTCACAACGAATCCCCAGCCCCACGTGCCTGTGAGAAAGTGAGAAAGGAAAAGGAAAGGAAAGCGAGACCGACTCCCGGTTACCTTTGCTGCTCCCTGCCTGCTGCTCAGGGGCAGCTACGGGTGACGTGGAAGGGTTGGCAGCCTGGGTGCTCCTGCTGGAAGCAAAGGTGTCCTCAGGAGCCTGCAGGAGGACGAAACACACGTTCTCTTAGCACCGAAGAGCACAGCAATCATGGCCTCTCTGCCCTGAGAAAGCCAATCGCTTCTAACCCAAAATCACCCACCAGGCTGGGGGCTGCTCTCCCCAAACTGGATTATTTCAGGGCTCTGATGAGCTGCTCTCCCCAAACTGGATTATTTCAGGGCTCTGATGAGCTGCTCTCCCCAAACTGGATTATTTCAGGGCTCTGATGAGCTGCTCTCCCCAAACTGGATTATTTCAGGGCTCTGATGAGCTGCTCTCCCCAAACTGGATTATTTCAGGGGCTCTGCTGAGGGACCACTGGTCTCTGCAGATTTGCAAGCGCTTCTTAACCACAGCTCTGTGAGCCCAGATTCCACAACACCTCGAGGATAAGCAGCTCCTACCCACCTTGAAGAGAATTTCAAGCTAGAGGCTTCTCATCCTGCACAGGCTGCACTTTCTCCGCTTGTCGTCCCCTACCTGCTGCTCTGCTGCCACCACCCAGAGCGGAAACACACACCTGTTCCCACTGCTGCTCCCCAACCGCACCAGAGATGTTCGGAAGCAGAACCTGCCCCTCTGCTGGGCTGGTTTTCACCTCTGCTGGTTCACAACACAACCACACAAGATGGTTTTTGGGTTTCTCTCCCCTCCCCACAGGCTCACGCTGGCCCCTGTGGCCAAGGAAAGCACCTTCACTCGAGCTGCCCTCCTGAGTTTTGGAGCTTAGAGCAGCCTCACAGCAGAGAGAGGCTAAGAACACAGACAATTCCCATGCCCAGCGGACAGGGAACAGCCTGCCAGCTCCTGGGGATGTGGTCAGGCACTTCCAAACACTCCATCCCAAAGAAACCTTATTGAGGCACCCGATGCCTCTGCCCAGCAGGAGCCACAGCACCAACCAGAACTCACCTTTCCACCTTGGGGATCCAGCTCTGCTCCAGGCCTGCAAATAAAGAGCCGTTTTAATTATTTTGACTCTGATGGAACCAGTGCAGGGACCACGAGGAAAGCACAAAGATCTAAACGCATGCAGAGGCACAAGGTTTTTTTTGCAGCCAGGCCACAGAGGCAAAGCCGAGAACCCCTCAGAAGGGCCTTGTTGATTGACACACTGCTGAGCTTGGTCTCCTCCTGTAGAACTTGTGCTTAGCAAGGAAGCTCCATGGGCCTCCAGGAAGCTCCATCCATCCAGGTCAGAGCAGCACCGAGAGTCTGAGAGGTTCTCGGAAACCACCCTGAGAACCAGGAGGCATCTGGAGGCTGGATACAGCCAGGAGAGCCTCCTCGACACCCGTTCTCTGGTCCAGGATGGACCTCACTCTGCTCAAAACAGGTTTCTGGAAAGGAAAGGGCTGTGCCTGGGGCAGCACAAACTGAAATATCAACAACCCGGGTGCCACCAGCAGCCAAACAGCCCCTTGCAAACCCAGTCCTGTCACTGGAACACCCCCAGAGCTTCCCTGCAGGGGGTTCTGTGGCTTCTTCCCGGGAACCTCACCTGGTGCTGCTGGTGGCGTCTTCCTCCACAAAATCCTCCAAGGAGCTGTGACCTGGAGGAGAAAAGACAAGCTTGGGGATTCCATTCCGAGGCCTCCCGGTAGCAGCAGAGCGTGTGGAAGAGCTCAGGGCTCCGAGTAGAGGAACACAGCTCGTCCCTGCTCCCCACATCACCTCCCCCAGGGGACAAACTGGAGAGGGCTGGGAAGGAAAAGCAGCAGCTCCTGTGCCTGCAGAGCAGCTCCAGCTGCACAAACACTCCTGCCTGGGCCAGGGACAGCATTTCCCACTCAATTCACTGCAGCTCCTGCCTCCCCACACCACTTAGTGCTGAGATTGGGTCTATTTAGGCTGATTTCATCCCCCCCAACACCACTTAGTGCTGAGATTGGGTCTATTTAGGCTGAATTCATCCCCCCAACACCACTTAGTGCTGAAATTGGGTCTATTTAGGCTGATCTCATCCCCCCCAACACCACTTTGCTAAGTGTTAGAGCAAATGCCTGGATACAGAGTGACTCAAAGCTGACAAAGGCAAACACCGAAGGCCTCGGCGCTTTATTAGCAGCCAATCTGCCTCCAGAGCAGTGATTTTATAAAGTCCTGACGGCAAAACCTTCCCAGGAGCAGTGGGAACAGAGGATATTGAGAGCTTAATGCTACCGGGAAGAGCCTGGATCTTGTTTCCCTCAATGACTGAGCTGTTCGGTTCTCAGTCCATCCACATCTCTGCCTTCCCACAAGAACTATTTCAGCTCCTCTGCCAATTACAGCCAAATTTCAGGAGCGGAGACATCCAGCTCTGATAGATTTTGAGAGCTGGTAGAAAACACAGAAATTAAATCCCATCCCCAAGGAATGCAAGAGAGTCTGATGAGCCAAACCGTGCACAAGGCTGCAACCAGACAGACCATGTTCTCCTTGGTGCTCAGGATTTCTCCACAACCTATGGAACTGAGTCTCCAGCAGACGAGGACCTGAAGATCACCCCGCAAAGGGGTGGAAGCCCCAGGGTCAGTCCACAAGGAGGCAGGGAATGCCCTGCTTCCCAGCCCCTTCCTCCCCACAGCAAAGCAGACGGAACCAAAGGAACACACTCAAGGTTGAGGCACTTACAGGTCACTCTGCTGGAGGCAGAGGACGAGGCCTGCGCCACTGCCTTCTTCAGGATGGCTCTGCTGACAGACCTGCGGATCATGCTCTCCCTCTTGTTAGACAGGGAGTACTTGGCTGCCAGGGAGGCCCTGCGGCTCTTGCGGGAGCCCCCGGCACTGCTGCGGCGCCCGGAGCGGCGACAGCCTTTGGATCTCGCTGCCATCGTCTTGCTGTCAGAGCCCTGGAGAAGCAACTCTTCGAGGCCTCGCGGAGACGGATCTCCTTGGAGCACGGCAGGCTCTCCATCCCCAGCAGCCTGGGGAGCGGAGGGGCTCACTGTTCTTGGCAGGGGCTGCTCCGATTCCTCCTCCAGTGCTGCTCGGGCAGCCGGAATCGGAGCGGAACGAGATGCATTGGTGGCACAGGCAGTGCCTGTGCTCCCGTAGGGTGACGGATGCTCCGTGCAGGTTGTGCTGCTGCTGTTGGCATCCCAAAGGCTGCCCTGGCAGCAAACCTTCTCCACAGGACCCTGCGCCTCCGCCAGCCCTTTCCCAACCGGCCCAGGGAGCTCGATTTTCACACCAGCTGCCGACCCCACCGCACAGTCCGGCACAGCCGCCTCTTCCCCTCGAGGGTGGGAGCCCTGGGGCTGCTCCTTGCTCTGGCGCCGCTGGGAACTCGGCTTGGAAGCCGCTGCTTTGACGCTGCTTCTTCTCCTGGACAACCTTCAACAGAGACAATTTTAAAGGAAGCAATGAAGTTTTTGATAGGAACGGTTGGACTAGAAGATCCGATGGGTCCCTTCCAACCTGGTCCTTATTCTATGATTCTATGAAGTCTCCAAGTCCCAAACAACTTTTAGAGGGAAAAGAGCAGACAAAGCTTTGAAGTGAACCTGCAGGCTCCATCATTCCCTCGCAACCCACGTCCTATCACTGGTGAAACACAGGAGCTGGACTTTGAGGGCTCAGATTTAGCCAGAAGAGCTCAGGAATTGCTCCTTGCTGCTCTCTGCTGCCTGCAAGACGGATTTTCACTGGATGTCACAGGGTTCCAGCCACTGAAAGCCCAAAGAATGCCTGAAAACCCCACTGGTGCAGCCAAGACTCGGGAATTCTTTGAGTTTCTGCTATTTAAAAGCAGAATTACCAGGAACAGTGAATTCTCAGCTGTATCAGTTCAGTTAAACCTGACCAAGCACACAGTTTTCAGCAGAGAAATCCTCTCGCTGCAAACTTTCTGTGAGGGGATGGAGCCACACACGGGATCAACTAGTCAAGGGGATCAGGGGAGAAATTCAAAGGACAAAGGTGGTTTCAGAGAAAGGCAGTTTCCGATGCTGAAGTGGAGCAGAGGTTGGAGGCAAATAAGAATCAGCTCATAGAATCATAGAATCGTAGAATCCTAGAACAACCAGGTTGGAAGAGACCCATCGGATCATGGAGTCCAACCATTCCTATCAAACACTAACCCATGTCCCTCAGCACCTCAGTTGATGTGGAAGAGCTCAATGTGAGCTGCAGCAGGAGCTTCCTGGTACGGAACACCCACCCAGGCTTTGTCACATCAACAGCGCTTCCTCCAGACAGTTTAGAGGAGGGAAAAACAGATGTAAGAGCTGTTTTCCTCCGGGAGGCAAAGCAGCCGCTAACTGAAAACCAGCAGCGTGTCCCAGGAGCTCCCTGCTTCTCGCTGCAGCAGCTTCTCCTGCCCTCCCCACCATGCTATTCCTGCTCTTCAATCCGTGTCTGCTTTCCGAGAGCCTTTTAGATCCAGCTCTTCCCATCCAGCTCACATGGGCTTTTCACCATGATTATCAACATTTCATAGAATCACAGAATCACCAGGTTGGAAGAGACCCATTGGATCATCGAGTCCAACCATTCCTATCAAGCACTAACCCATGTCCCTCAGCACCTCAGCCACCCACACCTTAAACCCTCCAGGGAAGGGGAATCAACCTCCTCTCTTCTCAGGGAGTTGCAGAGAGCAAGGAGCTCTCCCCTCAGCCTCCTCTTCCACAGCCTCAACCCCCCCAGCTCTCTCAGCCGCTCCTCTTCTTCTCCAGCCCCTTCCCCAGCTTCCTTGCTCTTCTCTGCACTCGCTCCACAGCCTCAACATCCTTCTGGTGCTGAGAGGCCCACAACTGACCCCAGGATTCGAGGTTGGGTCTCCCCAGAGGGAGAAGAACCTCCCTGGCCCTGCTGGTCACACCATTTCTGCTCCAAGCCAGGATGCCCTTGGCCTTCTTGGCCACCTGGGCCAAGAGGGACAATTCCGCAGCCACCACCGGCCACAGGAGAGGGGAAGGAGCGGCGTCAAGGAGCTTAATGAGAATTGCAGCCCTCCCCAATTACACAGACAATTAAATCTCACGGGCACCGCCCTGCCCTGATATCCGCTTGCAGGGAACCCTTGCCTGTTCCGGACTGGCTTAAAAACCTCAAGTACAGTTGGGAATTGCTTAGAATTCCCACTTCTGTTTCACCACTGATCCCTTCGAGCTTTGTTCAAGCCACAACCAGTTCAGGTTGCCGGTGGCCAGTTCCACCCCCAGGTTCTCCCATCTCAGGCTCCGGCACAAAGGCTGAGGGTGTGAACACCAGGAGCAACCTCAGTGCAAAACAAATCAAAACCCCAAATGCGAATAAGGCAAGAAAACAGAGAGTGTTTGTTATTCTTTGTTTATAACCAGGAAAAAAACATGAGACTAGGAGAGAAGGAAACTGACCAGCTCCACCCCAATGGAGCAAAAAAAAAAAGAGTTGATTGGTCTCTATGTGAACTTTTAAATCTATTTCCTAACTTGGGGAATAAAGTGGTTATTTTATCCTGGTGCATGTGGAGACAATCAGTGTTTTGTTTCAGTCCCAGGACAAAGGGACTCACCCACCTCCTCCTGTTGGGCTCCTTGATGTCCTCTTTGAGGCAGCAGGACTGCCTTTTCCTGGAACGTCTCCTCTGCGACGGCGTCTTGGGCATCAAAGTGGGCTCAGCCCCGAAGCTGCTGGTGAGAGCAAAGGCACAAGAGAGCGTTTGCTTCCCCTGCTGCCCAGAGCAACCCTACCCACAGCCCACAGTGAGAAAGAAGAGTGAAAAAGCACCAAAACCTGGCAGCCAGGTCCAAACCTGGTGCTGAGCCCAGACTCATGGAATCGTAGAATCACCAGGTTGGAAGAGACCCACAGGATCATGGAGTCCAACCATTCCTATCAATCTCTAACCCATGTCCCTCAGTACCTCGGCCACACACACCTTAATCCCTCCAGGGAAGGGGACTCATAGAATCATAGAACAACCAGGTTGGAAGAGACCCATCGGATCTTCCAGTCCAACCATCTCTATCAAACACTAACCCATGTCCCTCAGCACCTCATCCACCCACACCTTAAACACCTCCAGGGAAGGGGAATCAATCCCCTCCCTGGGCAGCCTATTCCAATGCCCAATGACCCTTTCTGTGAAAAACTTCCTCCTAATCTCCAGCCTAAATCTCCCCTGGTGGAGCTTGAGGCCATTCCCTCTTGTCCTGTCCCTTGGGAGAAGAGCCCAGCTCCCTCCTCTCCACAACCTCCTTTCAGGGAGTTGGAGAGAGTAATGAGGTCTCCTCTCAGCCTCCTTTTCTCTAGGCTAAACAACCCCCTCCCTGGGCAGCCTCTGCCACTGACCAATCAACCTTTCTGTGAAGAATTGTTTCCTAATGTCCATCGTGAGCCTCCCCTGGTGGAGCTTGAGGCCGTTCCCTCTTGTCCTGTCCCTTGGCAGAAGAGCCCAGCTCCCTCCTCTCCACAACCTCCTCTCTTCTCAGGGAGTTGCAGAGAGCAAGGAGCTCTCCCCGCAGCCTCCTCTTCTCCAGCCTCAACCCCCCCAGCTCTCTCAGCTGCTCCTCTTCTTCTCCAGCCCCTTCCCCAGCTCCGTTCCCTTCTCTGCACTCGCTCCACAGCCTCAACATCCTCCTTGTGCTGAGGGGCCCGGAACCAGTGCTGGAGGCGCTTGGGGCTCACCCAGCTCCTCGGGACGCAGCCCCTACCTGTCGAGCAGCCTCATGCCCTGCTCCTCCACCTCGCGCAGCCAGGCCAGGTGCTTGTTCTTGGCATTGTGGAGGAAGCGGGAGAAGCGCTGCCCACACACCTCCAGCAGCCGCGTGGGACCCTCGGCCTCCGCCATGGCCTGCAACACGGGGAGAGGCAGCGGCTCAGGGGGAGACCAGGGGGGTCTACACCAGCCCCAGCATCATCCCCACCTTGAAGCAGGGGGTGAGGGCCTGAGGTGAACCCCAAAGCTCCAACCTTGGAGCAATTTTGGCTCCAAGGGCCCCAAACCCCCTCTCTACCTGCTCCCCCCTTGAGGCTCAAGCCCACTCCCGCTTCAGGGCAGAGGTGCAAGCAGCAAAGAGGAGTAGATAATGGCTAAAAGGAGCTGGAGGATAACCTAATGCTGCACCCTGGGGAGACACAAGCCCACGCTTCACCTCCAAGAGCCCCCAGAGCCCTCTGTGTGCCCCTCAAGGCTCAACCCCCCTCCCAGTTCAGGGCAGAGGCAAAAAGGGGGTGACCCATCGCTGCACCATGAATAGGTAGAAGCCCACACACCATCCCAAGGGCTCCCAGACCCCTCCGTCTGCCCCCAGGAGCTCAAACCCACTCCCACCTCAGAGCTAGGGTGCGAGGGGCAAAAAAGAGGGGTTGGGGGGCAGGTGGTGGTGCAGCCCTGCACTGCACCCTGGGCAGGCAGAAGACCCCACTGCGGCTCAGAGGGTGCCCAGACCCCTCTGCCTGCTCCCCCAGGGGCTCAAACCCGCAATCACCGCTGGGCAGGGGACAAGAACCCAGGTGGAACCCAAGGACACCCTGTCCAAGCCCCACACACACACACAACAACCCCAGCACAGCACAGGGCTGCTCCCCAGAGCCACCGCCTTTTATAGGCTGCTGGCCCCGCCCATAGGCTGCTGGCCCCGCCCCTTGGCCGCCGGCCCCGCCCACAGGCCACCGGGCCCCGCCCATCACTCGCCGTTAACTCCCCCCCTCCCCGCGCAGCGCCTTAGCCCGAGGCGGAGTCCTCCCCGACCACAGAGACGGGCGGGCGGAGCGTCGTCCCCATTTTGAGCGGTCCCGCGCGGCGCGGCAGCCAATGGGCAGCGCGGGCCGGGCGGCGCGCCGCGCGCGGATTGGCCGTCGCGGCGGTGACGTCACGGGGGTTTGAGCTGGGCGCGCGCGGGGCCGTTTGTGCCGGAGCGATGGCGGCCATGGCGCTGATGGGCATCGGGGTCGGGGCCGGCGACGAGCCCGGGGACGGGCTGGCCAGGCTGCCCGCCCTCTGCAACCGCCGCCTGGCAGAGGTGCTGCGCAGGGTGGACAGCGTCGACCTGGTGTGGCTGCGGGAGATCCGCGAGGAGGCGGCGCTGATGTTCGGCAGGTACCGCCCCCCCCACCCCAGGCCCTGAGCACCCCCCGAACCTTCCCCTCATAGAATCATAGAATCATAGAACAACCAGGTTGGAAGAGACCCAGCGGATCATCGAGTCCAACCATTCCTATCAAACACTAAACCAAGTCCCTCAGGACCTCATCCACCCACACCTTAAACACCTCCAGGGAAGGGGAATCAACCACCTCCCTGGGCAGCCTATTCCAATGCCCAATGACCCTTTCTGTGAAAAACTTCCTCCTAATCTCCAGCCTAAATCTCCCCTGGTGGAGCTTGAGGCCATTCCCTCTCGTCCTGTCCCTTGGCAGAAGAGCCCAGCTCCCTCCTCTCCACAACCTCCTTTCAGGCAGATGTAGAGAGCAATGAGGTCTCCCCTCAGCCTCCTCTTCTCCAGGCTAAACCCCCCCAGCTCTCTCAGACACTCCTCATAAGGCCTGTTCTCCAGCCCCTTCACCAGCCTCGTTGCTCTTCTCTGGACTCTCTCCAGAGCCTCAACATCCTTCTTGTGCTGAGGGGCCCACAACTGAACACAGGATTCAAGGAGCGGCCTCACCAGTGCTGAGTCCAGAGGGAGAAGAACCTCCCTGGCCCTGCTGGTCACACCATTTCTGATCCAAGCCAGGATGCCCTTGGCCTTCTTGGCCCCCTGGGCACACTGCTGGCTCATGGTCAGTGGCTGTCGACCAACCCCCCCAGGTCCCTCTCCTCCTGGCAGCTTTCTAGACAGACTTCTCCCAGTCTGGAGCTCTGCTCAGGGTTGTTGTGCCCCAAGTGCAGGATGCGCCATTTGGCTGTGTTAAACCTCATCCCATTGGACTCAGCCCATGGATCCAGCCTGTTCAGATCCCTTTGCAGAGCCTCCCGACCCTCCAGCAGATCCACACTTGCACACAGCTCAGTGTCATCCGCAAACTTGCTCAGGGTACCCTCAATGCCTTCATCCCTCGCAGCCGCTGCAACAACGAGCCTGAGCTGATGCCCAAGACGCCGTCGCAGAAGAAGAGGCAGCGGAGAAAGCGTCTGTCCAACCTGCGCGAGGAAGGGTGGGAGACCGGCAGGAAGAGGTAGGCGCGACAAGGGAGACTAGGAGAGACTGGGAGGGACTGGGGAAGGGCTGACAGGGGACTGGGAGGGACTGGGGAAGGGCTGGGGCTGATGAGAGGCCACAAAGCAGGTCTGCAACAGGCCTAGGGGTCCCCCTCCTGCTGTGACATTCCCGTGATGTCCCTGTGCCTTCCTCAGGTTAACGGGGCATGTGACATCAGGCTGCAGAGCACTCAACCTGATGTTGTGACAGTTTAGTTCGTGGGATAAGGCAATAAGCTCTGCTCCTCAGTGCATTTTCCATCCTGGCATTTCCTACTCTGCTCTGTAGGGATAGTGCGTGTTTGGTGTCCTTTGTCACCGTTTCCATCCCAGCACTTCCCCTCTCTCCTGATCCCTCTGCTCTGAACCAGCGACCGTGTTGGGCTCTGTCGGTGCTGTGCTCCCAGGAGGCTCATCCCAGACGTTCTGGCTTTGTTTCTGGGTGTGTTCCCCAATCCCAGCCTAACTGGATAATTTGGTTCCCTCCTCAGGTTATCCAGAAGGAAGAACAGCCTCAAGGTGGTCTCCTCCACGCGACGTTCTCAGCGACTGCAAAACAAGGAGAACCTGGAACCGTCCGGGGCTGGGGGCAGCCCAGACTCTCCGCCTCAGCGTGTGACCAGGTCCCAGGCTGCCATAGCCAAAAGGTCCGAGGCCCTTCCCGAGGCGCCTCCTGCCCAGCGAGTGGTAGAGAAGCTTCTCTTGGTGGGAGTGGGTCCCAGCGATCGCATCATCTCCGAGCGGCACCTCCAGACGAGCACAGAGAAAGCAGCGGAGCCGCCTCCCATCTCCATCCTGAGCCCGGACGATGCCTCTCCCGGGGAGAGCAAAGCTCCCGCGTCCCCACCAGTGACACCAAAGGCTGCAAACGCCACCTTCGATCTGATCGAAGAGTCTGTGTGCGAGGAGGTGGGCGGCTCTGCTCCCACCCAGGAGCCTCCCCAGCCCCTGAGGGACGACCCCGGGACTCCGACAGGCTCCCGGATGAGCCGGCGCTCCGTGCGCAGGAGCCTCTTGGGTAAAACATCCGCCATTCACCGGACGTCCTTGGCGGAGAAGTACTCCTTGGCCAGCAAGAGGAACAGTCTGAGCCGGAAATCCATCACCAAGAGGAGGACGGCGCGGAAATCGTCCATGTCTGCTGGGCACATGGAGGGTGAGTTTGAAAGTCATAGAATCGTAGAACAAGCAGGTTGGAAGGGACCCATCGGAACTTCTAGTCCAACCATTCCTATCAAACACTAACCCATGTCCCTCAGCACCTCATCTACCTGTGCCTTAAACACCTCCAGGGAAGGGGAATCAACCACCTCCCTGGGCAGCCTATTCCAATGCCCAATGACCCTTCCTGTGAAAAACTTCCTCCTAATCTCCAGCCTAAATCTCCCCTGGTGGAGCTTGAGGCCATTCCCTCTCGTCCTGTCCCCTGTCCCTTGGGAGAAGAGCCCAGCTCCCTCCTCTCCACAACCTCCTCTCAGGGAGTTGGAGAGAGTAATGAGGTCTCCTCTCAGCCTCCTCTTCTCCAGGCTAAACCCCCCCAGCTCTCTCAGCCGCTCCTCATAGGGCCTGTTCTCCAGCCCCTTCACCAGCCTCGTTGCTCTTCTCTGGACTCTCTCCAGAGCCTCAACATCCTTCTTGTGCTGAGGGGCCCACAACTGGACACAGGATTCAAGGAGCAGTTTCACCAGTGCTGAGTCCAGAGGGAGAATAACCTCTCTGGCCCTGCTGGTCACACCCTTTCTGATCCAAGCCAGGATGCCCTTGGCCTTCTTGGCCCCCTGGGCACACTGCTGCCTCATGGTCAGTGGCTGTTGACCAACCTCCCCAGGTCCCTCTCCTCCTGGCAGCTTTCTAGACAGACTTCTCCCAGTCTGGAGCTCTGCTCAGGGTTGTTGTGCCCCAAGTGCAGGATGCGCCATTTGGCTGTGTTAAACCTCATCCCATTGGACTCTACCAGCAGTGCGTCGCAGCAGTGGGAGCTTGCGGAGTCAGAGGGGAAGCTGTGAGCAGGCTGTGTGCTTTGGCAGATCATAGAATCATAGAACAAACAGGTTGGAAGAGACCCATCGGATCATGGAGTCCAACCATTCCCACCAATCACTAACCCATGTCCCTCAGCACCTCGTCCACCTGTGCAGATCTTGCACGGGACACAGGCTAGAGCCACAGGCAGGGCCGGGAGGCAGAGCCGCCGCAGCATTCCAGAGGGAACCACACTCTGCAGGGCCCTGGCCTCGGCCTGTCTGCTCTAACACCAGCGTTTTCTCTTCCCCTGCAGCCCCCAGCTCTGCAGAGGTGCCGGAGCACGAGGAACCAGCTGCTGAAACCGAGTGAGACCATTTTAAGTTCTTTCTTTACCCTTTTCTCTCCTGCTGGGGGGATGTTAGTGCCACTGTCTGCAGATACGACTTCTCCCCACTAGATCTCACTTTCCTCGATGATATTAACCACAATTACCATTGGTTTTTTGATTCTAGGCCTCCTCCTGGACTCTGCACCCCCTCCAAGCAGGTAAGATTTGAGCAGAGATTACAAATCTTTATGTTTGTGCTGACTTCCTCGAGGAATCAACCTCTAGATTCCAGCGGCGTTTGCTCCCAGATCATTTTAATAAGACAAAACCGGCTTATTCCACTCCACTCCGCACCGATGGAGTGGAGTGTGGTTCTGTAAATAAGAACAGAGTCGGACAAGAATTCGTGTTTGGGGCTTGTCAGATACAGGCTTGGACAAGAAATCGTGGTTGGGCTTGATAGATACAGGCTCCGACAAGCCCTTGTGGTTGGGCTCATCAGCAGATCTAAGGCAGCTCAAGCAAACTCCCTTCTCCTGGTGCCGCTGAATTCTTAACCTGAGGCACAATTGGAAAAAGCTCAAAGGGGAAGCGGAGAGAGGAGGAAAATGAGCGAATGGCTTTGCAGATCAGTGCCACGAGGGCTCGGATCTCTTCTCTTTGTAAGCACAGAACCTGCCTGCAGGCTCTCGCGTAAAAATCGGGTTCTTCTTGGCCTGATCTTGGTTGTTCTATGATTCTGATTTTGAATGAATCAGATCTATATCCTGCTCCCTCTGCCTTGCCGAGGGGAAGCCTATGGGAAGGGTAGTTTCCACACTTTGTTCTTCTCTCCCAGCTCCGTTGTGCCTTTCACCTGCCAACGAGAGCTTGGGGAAGAGACTCAGAGCCTGCGATGGCAGCAGAGCACAGGTTCCAGAAGCTGCCACTCGCTCTGCTGGGCACATAAACCCATTTTCACAGCAGGAGTAACTTTATACCAGTGTTAAGCGCAAATCAGCACATAACAGGGATGGATAAACGGAGGGGATGAGCTCTTTGGCTCTGTTCTCTCTCTGTTTCTCTGCTCAGTGCTGCCTCATTCCTTGCCGGAAGCCCAGAAGCATCCACAGGTTCTGACTCAGCTTCTGTCCCTCACAGCGCATGAGTTCAAGCAGTCCCTCCCTCCCCATTCCTGCCTGTGCTCCTGATGAATTCCTTCATCCAGGAATTCCCGAAGATGCCCTGAGGGCAAAGGGACCTAAACAGGCTGGATCCATGGGCTGAGTCCAATGGGATGAGGTTTAACAGGGCCAAATGGCGCATCCTGCACTTGGGGCACAACAACCCTGAGCAGAGCTCCAGACTGGGAGAAGTCTGTCTAGAAAGCTGCCAGGAGGAGAGGGACCTGGGGGGGTTGGTCGACAGCCACTGACCGTGAGTCAGCAGTGTGCCCAGGGGGCCAAGAAGGCCAAGGGCATCCTGGCTTGGATCAGAAAGGGTGTGACCAGCCGGGCCAGGGAGGTTCTTCTCCCTCTGGACTCAGCACTGGGGAGGCCGCTCCTTGAATCCTGTGTTGAGTTGTGGGCCCCTCAGCACAAGAAGGATGTTGAGGCTCTGGAGAGAGTCCAGAGAAGAGCAACGAGGCTGGTGAAGGAGCTGGAGAACAGGCCCTATGAGGAGCGGCTGAGAGAGCTGGGGGGGTTTATCCTGGAGAAGAGGAGGCTGAGAGGAGACCTCATTGCTCTCTACAACTACCTGAGAGGAGGTTGTGGAGAGGAGGGAGCTGGGCTCTTCTCCCAAGAGACAGGGGACAGGACAAGAGGGAATGGCCTCAAGTTCCACCAGGGGAGATTTAGGCTGGAGATTAGGAGGAAGTTTTTCACACAGAGGGTCATTGGGCATTGGAACAGGCTGCCCAGGGAGGTGGTTGATTCCCCTTCCCTGGAGGGGTTTAAGGCACAGGTAGATGAGGTCTTGAGGGACTTGCTTTAGTGTTTGATAGGAATGGTTGCACTCAATGATCCGATGGGTCTTTTCCAACCTGCTTGTTCTATGATTCTATGAGGGGTTTTCCGTAGCTGGAGGTCAGGGCTTTGCTCTGGTACCAGTCAGCCCCAGCACTCTCTGCTGCGCCGGCGGGTTTGCCTTCCCTGGCAACGCTGCGGCTTGAGCTCGGAATCATTTAAACCGTAACCAGCTTCTTCTACATGCAAATTGTGCTGAAACCAGTTTGCTTTTCCCACAGAGTCCCCAGAACCCGCGGATGTCGCTTCGCTCCCGAACCGTCACCCGAAACGAGGAGCCAGCGAGCAGCAACGGTAGCTCTGGGGGCACTGGGGCAGCGATTTAAGGCCAGTGTTGTTGGGAAGCTGGAAGGAGCAGCCAGTTAATTTGAGTGTGAAAGGCCTAATCCGGTCTTTGACAGTGAGGATGTGTGTCAGGACGTCGGCAGTTGGGAAATCTGCTGCTTGGGGTTACGTGGGGACATGGTTTGGTGTGAATGGTTGGACTCGGTGATCCAGTGGGTCTCTTCCAACCTGGTGATTCTATGATTCTATGATTCTACTTCCCACCCTGGGAAGCGATGGGGAAAGATGTAATAGGGATGGAGGGATGCACAGGGTTGTGTGGGGGCAGTGAAACCCTCTTTCTGGAGTAAGCAGGTGCTGTTTGTCGTGCAGAACAACCACAGTGGTGGTTGAAGGGTTTGGCTCTTCAAGGAGCTGCTAAATCTGCTGCCAAAGCAGCACTGAAAGGGATTTTTTTTTCCCCTTAGAACAAACTCACTGTGTTTTCTTTCAGAGAGCAAAGCAGATAAGAAGGAGGAGATCCTGGAGCCACCCCAGAGCGCCAGGTACGTTCGTGGGGTCATAGAATAGAGTCACAGAACAACCAGGTTGGAAGAGACCCAGCGGATCGTCGAGTCTTCGGAGCTGGGATGGGTTTGTGGCCCTGGCTGTGAGCTGGACTCTCCTCTCCTCAAATCTCCTCAAATCTCCTCTCCTCAAATCTCCTCAAATCTCCTCAAATCTCCTCTCCTCAAATCTCCTCTCCTCTCCTCAAATCTCCTCTCCTCAAATCTCCTCTCCTCTCCTCAAATCTCCTCTCCTCAAATGTCCTCTCCTCAAATCTCCTCTCCTCAAATGTCCTCTCCTCTCCTCAAATCTCCTCAAATCTCTCCTCAAATCTCTCCTCAAATCTTCTCTCCTCAAATCTCCTCTCCTCAAATCTCCTCCTCAAATCTCCTCAAATCTCCTCTCCTCAAATCTCCTCTCCTCAAATCTCCTCAAATGTCCTCTCCTCGAATCTCCTCAAATATCCTCTCCTCAAATCTCCTCCTCAAATCTCCTCTCCTCAAATCTCCTCTCCTCTCCTCAAATCTTCTCTCCTCAAATCTCCTCTCTTCTCCTCAAATCTCCTCTCCTCAAATCTCCTCTAATCTCCTCTCCTCAAATCTCCTCTCCTCAAATCTCCTCTCCTCAAATCTCCTCTCCTCAAATCTCCTCTCCTCTCCTCAAATCTCCTCAAATCTCCTCTCCTCAAATCTCCTCTCCTCTCCTCAAATCTCCTCAAATCTCTCCTCAAATCTCCTCAAATCTCCTCTCCTCTCCTCTCAGGAGGAAGCCGAGCTACAAGAGAGCTGTGGACGAGTGCTACGACAACCAGCAGGCGGTGGACGGAGGCCTCTCTCCTCTGCGAAGGAAGACTCCGTCCCCTGTGTTTCCAGCCAGCAAGGTAAGACCATAGTGACCCTGCGGCCATTCCCGGGGCCGTGTTCCTCCTTCCTGCTCCTGAGGGTGGTCTCCGGAATTTTCCTGGCAGGTCGTGCGTCCTTTCAAGACCTTCCTGCACACGGTGCAGAAGAACCAGCTCCTCATGACGCCGAGCTCCGTGGGCAGGAACGGAGTCATCAAGTCTTTCATCCGATACAACACTCCCGTCCGAGCCGATCCCAAGGTAGGAGGAGGCTGTCGGCAGCTTGTGTGTGGTGCTCTGCGTGTGTCCAGGTTAAAGCGCAGACACGAAGGGAAATTCTCAGCCCTTATTAAACCAAGAAGTAACTTTAAGCTGCTTCTTCTTGCATGTGCATGAAATAAATCACATTGCGATTAGGCAGCTTCCTAAAGATTCCTAATTTGGGCTCCAGGCTCTCTCCTGGGTATAGGCAAGTTAAGAGTCAGGAATGAGAGCTGGGAAAGGAAAATCAAGGAGATTTTGATGTCCCTTCCAACCCAAACCATCTCATGGTGTCATGATTCTCACCTGTCGTCAACTAGAACCCCCAGATCCCATCCTGGAGGGGTTCAAGGGCAAGTTGATGGGGCTTGGAGCCTCCAATCCAGTGGCAGGAGGTGGAACTAGATCATCTTTGATGTCCCTTCCAACCCAAACCAGCTCATGGTGTCATGATTCTCACCTGTCGTCAACTAGAACCCTGAGATCCCATCCTGGAGGGGTTCAAGGGCAGGTTGATGGGGCTTGGAGCCTCCGATCCAGTGGCAGGAGGTGGAACTAGATCATCTTTGATGTCCCTTCCAACCCAAACCAGCTCATGGTGTCCCGATTCCCACCTACCGTCAACTAGAACCCTGAGATCCCATCCTGGAGGGGTTCAAGGGCAGGTTGGATGGGGCTTGGAGCCTCCGATCCAGTGGCAGGAGGTGGAACTAGATCATCTTTGATGTCCCTTCCAACCCAAACCAGCTCATGGTGTCCCGATTCCCACCTACCGTCAACTAGAACCCCGAGATCCCATCCTGGAGGGGTTCAAGGGCAGGTTGATGGGGCTTGGAGCCCCGTGCGAGGTGTCCCCGCCTGGGATTTGAGGTCCCTTCCAACTCAAACTTATTCAATTCTTACCCTGTTTGCTTCGGTTCTTTTCACCAACATAAGTCGGTGCAGTCTCTGCGGACACTGCTTCCTCTTTGGGAGCTGGTGCTTCTCTCTCAGCTTCCCTTGTGCTCTTCTCTCGCTCTCTAACACTCACCCCACGGCCTCGCGTCCCACGGCCTCTGTTCCCAACCCTCCCCAGCCACACCGTAGCCTGAGCGACGTTTCAGGCCTGTTGCCTGCTCCCTAACTGTCACCTCAAGGCCCTGACTGAACCTGAGCGGAAGGTATAATCAATCCCATTTCAATCTTCCTCAGGAAAAGGAGAGGCAAAAGCTGGAGTCTCTGCGCAGAAAGCATGAGGCTGAGCAGCTGAGGAAAGAAAAACTGGAGGAGGAGAAGAAACGGCGACTGGAAGAGGCCAGACTGTGAGTATTTAGTAGAGACACCAGGTTGGAAGAGACCCACCGGATCACGGAGTCCAACCGTTCCCGTCAAACTCTCTCCTGGACTTTGGCAGGAAGCGCGAGGAGCGTCTGCGCAAGGTGCTGCAGGCTCGGGAGCGAGCGGAGCAGCTGGAGGAGGAGAGGAAGAAGCGCATCGAGCAGAAGATCGCGCTCTTCGAGAAGAGCGAGAAGGTGAGGGCCCAGCTCCCTGTGGAGCTGCTGTGGGAGAGAAGGGTTAATCCCTTGAGGGAGACGATGATGATGTGTGTGAGAGGAACCGAGGCTGCTGGAGAAGGAAACATGGAGAACAGCGGAATAGAGATCGTTCCAGAAACTCGGTGGTTCTGAGCGACCATCTCTCTCTCGGTTACAGCAAATGGCAGACGAAACCCTTTATTTTCCTGAATGATGAGTCTAAATGAGCTTTATTGGAGCTGCGCTCGTCGGGTAAGAGCTCCGGGTAGATCAAACCAGCCTAATGGCCTCAGGCCTTTATCTGCTCCGAGCTGCTCTCCCATCGGAATAACAGATGGAGGTGGAAGTCAGTGCACGTCCTCCGGCCTTTTCTGGTAGCCGAGACCTTCAATTTGCTCCCACGACCGCAGCAGCCGCTCGTCTGCCTGAATTACCTCCATTTGCTCCTCTCCTTTCAGGCTTCTGAGCGTAAATGATGATGTTTTTTGCGATACGAGAGGCTGCAACAGCAGCACAGGCTCAGCATTTCCTGCAGAGGTGCTTTTTTTTCCCCTCAGTGTTGATTTTTTTTTAAAACAAAGCACAGGTCCCGCTGGTGGCAAAAAGCTTTTTCGCCGTGAGAGGGTGTGAGCTCAGCATTGTTTGGCCTCACTGTGATGATTTTTCCTGATTTCCCACCCCGAGCCGGGTGCTCAGCCCACTCCACGTGTGCCGTAGGTGCGGGAGGAGCGGCTGGCGGAGGAGATCAAGAAGAAAGCAGCAGCCAAGAAGAGGGAAGAAGCGGAGGCTCGACGCCGGCAGGAGGAGGAGGCCAGGAGGCAGAGGGCACTGCAGCAGGTCTGGATGGGGACAGGGAGCAGCAGAGCGAGCAGAGAGGCTTTGTCCTCCAAGCTCTGCCTTTCCTTTCACAGCGTGGGAGCTGCTGGTGGTTTTAATCCACGATTCTTACTTCATTTCATAGAATCATAGAACAACCAGGTTGGAAGAGACCCATCGGACCTTCTAGTCCAATCATTCCTATCAAACACTAAATCAAGTCCCTCAGCACCTCATCTACCTGTGCCTTAAACACCTCCAGGGAAGGGGAATCAACCCCCTCCCTGGGCAGCCTATTCCAATGCCCAATGACCCTCTGTGTGAAAAACTTCCTCCTAATCTCCAGCCTAAATCTCCCCTGGTGGAGCTTGAGGCCATTCCCTCTTGTCCTGTCCCCTGTCCCTTGGCAGAAGAGCCCAGCTCCCTCCTCTCCACAACCTCCTCTCAGGGAGTTGCAGAGAGCAATGAGGTCTCCTCTCAGCCTCCTCTTCTCCAGGATAAACCCCCCCAGCTCTCTCAGCCGCTCCTCATAGGGCCTGTTCTCCAGCCCCTCCACCAGCCTCGTGGCTCTTCTCTGGACTCTCTCCAGAGCCTCAACATCCTTCTTGTGCTGAGGGACCCACAACTCAACACAGGATTCAAGGAGCAGCCTCCCCAGTGCTGAGTCCAGAGGGGGAATCTCCTCCCTGGCCCTGCTGGTCACACCATTTCTGATCCAAGCCAGGATGCCCTTGGCCTTCTTGGCCCCCTGGGCACACTGCTGCCTCATGGTCAGTGGCTGTCGACCAACCCCCCCAGGTCCCTCTCCTCCTGGCAGCTTTCTAGACAGACTTCTCCCAGTCTGGAGCTCTGCTCAGGGTTGTTGTGCCCCAAGTGCAGGATGCGCCATTTGGCCGTGTTAAACCTCATCCCATTGGACTCAGCCCATGGATCCAGCCTGTTCAGGTCCCTTTGCAGAGCCTCCCGACCCTCCAGCAGATCCACACTTGCACACAGCTCAGTGTCATCTGCAAACTTGCTCAGGGTACCCTCAATGCCCAAATTTGTACCAAAATTCAGCTTAAATTCAGCTGCCACACCAGTCGGTGGATGTTGCACGGACAAGGGCCTCAGATGTGGTTTAATAAAGACCACTAGAGCCTTCAGTGTAGTCAGGGCCCTGAGGGAGCTGTGCATCAGTTCTCTCTGCGTTGGTGCTTCTGTGTAGACCTAGAAGGTGTATGTTCCAGCCCAATTCTTCACCCAGAAAGTCAAGAAGCCGTGAGCCCGAGGTCTTTTACGATTGATGCCTTTTCAACAGCTTAACCACGATAACCAATTAGTTTCTGTTGGATGTTGTTTGCTGCTCTGTACTTCCCAAATGAGGAAGGTAAGAAATTAATGGTTGGACTAGAAGATCCGATGGGTCCCTTGCAACCTGCTTGTTCTATGATTCTATGATTCTATGAAAATTGCCCTGTTAAAGCTGTGACTCGGAGATCCAGAGCACGGTGGCTTCTTTAGGCTCTTTGGGGTGGCCTGAGAGCAAGGAAAGGGCAGTAGGACAGCAGGAGGGATGATCCTCGGCAACACGAGGACCTCAGCCCCACACGGTTTCTCTGCTGGGTTAGGGAGACCTGGGTCAGATAACAACTCCCTGCTCCTCTATCCTGGTCCTGGAGCAGCTGAGGTGAATCGTAGAATCACCAGGTTGGAACAGACCCATCGGATCAGGGAGTCCAACCATTCCCATCAAACACTAAACCTCAGCACCTCGTCCACCCACACCTTAAACCCTCCAGGGAAGGGGACTCAACCCCCTCCCTGGGCAGATTCCACCAGTGCCCAGTGACCTTTTCCATGAAGAATTTCTCTCTGATGTCTACTTGGAGCTCAGGTGGAGCTTGAGGCCATTCCCTCTCATCCTGTCCCTTGGGAGAAGAGCCCAGCTCCCTCCTCTCCACAACCTCCTCTCTTCTCAGGGAGTTGGAGAGAGCAAGGAGCTCTCCCCTCAGCCTCCTTTTCTCCAGGATAAACCCCTCCAGCTCTCTCAGGTGCTCCTTGTAAGACTTTGTTCTCCAACACAACTGCCTCGTGTGCTTCCAGGAGGAGGAGGAGCGTCGGCGCCGGGAGCTGATGCAGAAGAGAAAGGAAGAGGAGCAGGAACGCGCCAAGAAGGCGGCTGAGCAGAGACGGGCGGAGCAGGAGCGAGAGAGGCGTCTGGCGGCCGAGAGAGAGCTGGAGAGGAAGAAGAAGGAGCAGGAGAGGATCCAGGCAGAGAAGTAAGGGAATATCCACCTGTGTACTTGGTTCTGTGCTGGGACTCGGGAAAGAAGCAGGAGGAGGGGGTCCTGGTGAAAGGCCTGAGCAGGGAAGGGCCCTGATCCATTGTGGTCTGAGCTCTCCAGGAATTCTGGACTCAACAACGTGCAGAGCATCCTGGGAAGCCCTGGGATGAGGGATTTGCAGCCAGAGCAGGCTGAGAAGCTGCTTCCAGGTGGGTTTGAGAGTAAAAAGCCTGTTCTTTCAGGGCTCGGGAAGAGCAGGAGAAGGCGGCTCAGCTGCAGAGGGAAGCCTTGGCTCAGGAGCAGCTCCAGAGGGAGACGGAGAAGAAAGAAGTAAGTACCTTGCTTTTCAGGGGGTCGAGCTGCATGGATCCCATTTCAGCAGCCGCTGTGGTCGGGAGCAGCCGAGCTGCGAAGCCAAGATCCGCAGTGTTTGATAGGAATGGTTGGACTAGAAGATCCGATGGGTCCCTTCCAACCTGGTTGTTCTGTGATTCTATGATTCTGTGACTCATGACGCTGGTTTGTGATGTTTCTATCCCGAAGAGCAGGTTTTCCCAACTCTGAGGTTGCTGCGTTATCCGAGGAAGCACCTCATGCTCTGAGAGGGCTGTTGGTGCCGCTTGGAGGGGCTCAGGCTGTTGGTTTTCCGCCTGTGTGGTGCTCCAAGCGCCTCCTCAGCACCACAAACACCTCAGGCTGGCAGTGAAAGGCTTAAGTTGCCATTTTAGCTGTGAAAATAAGGGGTCCTTGGATTAACCGCACAGCACAGTTCCTAAAATGAATCCCTGTGATGTCGAACTTGCCAGGAGGAGCTGGCAGAGGAGCAAAAGGCTAAGGAGAGAGAGACCCAGCTCAGCAGCTAGAAAGCAAGGAGGTAACTCAGCTCTGAAACGTCTTCAGGGCTGAGACAGACCTGGGGCTCCTGCACCAAAGCTGTTAGAGCCACCACCTTCACGTGTGGCCTGGAGGGTTTAAATCAGAGAATCTAGATGGTTTGGGTTGGAAGGGACCTCGAAGCCCAGTTCCTCCCTGATCCAGAGCCTCTCCCCAGCTCTCCTGTAGCCCCTTTCAGCCCTGGAAGCTGCTCTAGGGTCTCCCCACAGCCTGAACAACCCCAACTCTCTCAGCCTGTGCTCAGACAGGAGCTCCTCTCAGCCCCAGAAGCTGCTCTAGGGTCTCCTCTCAGCCCCAGAAGCTGCTCTAAGGTCTCCCCACAGCCTGAACAACCCCAACTCTCTCAGCCTGTGCTCAGACAGGAGCTCCTCTCAGCCCCAGAAGCTGCTCTAGGGTCTCCTCTCAGCCCCACAAGCTGCTCTAGGGTCTCCTCTCAGCCCCACAAGCTGCTCTAGGGTCTCCTCTCAGCCCCAGAAGCTGCTCTGAGGTCTCCCCACAGCCTGAACAACCCCAACTCTCTCAGCCTGGAGCTTCTCCAGCCCTCGGATCTTCTCCATGTCCTCCCTGTGCTGAGAACAGCTCTGAACTTGGTTTGATTTCAGGGAGTGACAAGGAGGAGAGGGAAGCAGCATCTTCCAGAGTTTTTTTGCTGTCAGGGTGAGGCAGTGGCTGTTAAAGGCCTTTCCAAGCTCCTTCCCTTTAAAAGCTGGAAGATTCTCCAGGCAGAAGAGAAATGTTTTTGATCAGAGCTGCCACATGACGGCAGCCGAGCCCGGAACATCCTCAGATCCGGCCTCAGCGCTGATGGATCTGGGAAAACCTGCAGGGTGGGAGGGGGAGCTGGAATCACAAGTGGCTGTTTCACTGCTTGCAAAGTGACGCATTTTAACCTCTAATTGCAAAAAAAAAAAGCAGTGAAATACGAGTTGGTTGGGACAGAGGGAGCCTCTTAGGGGCAGGAAAACTCCTCCGAGCTCACTAGAGATGCTCTGTGGCTGCTGAAAGTTGTGGGTTTTAAGGTTTTAGTCCTCGCGACTCGGTTTAAACCTGTTTGGAACTGAACAGAACTACTGCCTGTCTGGAGGCGTCTCCATCGCTGACTTGTTTTTAGCCAATTAGCAGCCTAATTAAACAGCAGAAGGCAAAGGAAAGGCGTATGAGGCAGGAGGTGGATGCTGAGGGGATCGGGATGGTGTCTCAGGCCTCTCGGAAGCGCAGCCGCACTCACACCTAACGCCTGAGGAACGCGTTTGTCTTCCAGAACTCTCCTGCCTGCACCTCCTACCAGATGACTCCTCAGCCCCCGAAGGAGCCGAAGCCCAACCTGGAAAATCCCAACAACTACGGGCTGGACCTCAACAGCGACGACTCCACGGATGACGAGAGCCACCCCCGCAAGCCCATCCCGGCCTGGGCCAGCGGTAGGTGCCTCGGGATCCATCCCGAGGTCGGAGAGCGAGGCCTGGAGCGCGATCTCGGCTGTTCCTCCTGTGCAAATCGCGATTGGAGCGGCTGGGGTGCTGGGTTGAGGGCTCCCCCATCTCCGCAGGACCTCGTGGGGAGCAAACACCCCTTCTCGCAGCCTCCGCTGTCATTCATTAGCGTGAAAGGAGTAATGAAGAGCCAGGAGTTAGGCTGTGAGGCTGCTCACACTAACCTGGCTCTAAAAATAAAGGAATTGAGGGACATGGGTTAGTGTTCGATAGGAATGGTTGGGCTCGATGATCCGATGGGTCTCTTCCAACCTGGTTGTTCTATTATTCTATGATTCATTAGCGTGAAAGGAGTAATTAAGAACCAGTAGTTAGGCCGTGAGGCTGCTCACGCTGACCTGGCTCTAAAAAATTAAGGAATTCTGGTGTCCTGTGCCCAGATCTGCAATCCCAACCTTCAGAAGGACACGGATCTGCTGGAGCGAGTGGTGGGCAGGGACAACCGACTCTGACCTCAAAAGATGTTCTTTGGATTTCCAACCCAACGATTCCGCGATTCCCTGATTTTTTTTTTTTTAATTCCTTTTTCCGCAGGAAACCTGCTCAGCCAGGCCGTGATCCGCCAGTACTACAACCCTCCCAATGTGGACGAGCTCTTCGGAGCCATCCCCAGCCCCAAGCTGGAGGACATTTTCTACAAGAACAAACCTCGCTACTTCAAGCGCACCAGCTCCGCCGTCTGGAACTCGCCGCCCTTCCCGGGCGCCCGCGCGGCCCTGGGGCTGCCCTACGGCCTCAAGAAGCACTGAGGGGGCCGCAGGGTCCCTCTCGAGTCTCTTTGTCTCGTGGGCGCAAGCTGCCGTCACTCTAGGGGGGGAATGAAGCTGCTGTCTGGTATCTGTAAAGCTGTAGGTGTTGGCTTTGAATAAAAAAATGTTGCTTTTACTGAGCCTCTGGTGTTTTCCAGAGCTAGGTACCCTGAGCAAGTTGGCAGATGACACTGAGCTGTGTGCAAGTGTGGATCTGCTGGAGGGTCAGGAGGCTCTGCAAAGGGACCTGGACAGGCTGGATCCGTGGGCTGAGTCCAATGGGATGAGGTTTAACACGGCCAAATGGCGCATCCTGCACTTGGGGCACAACAACCCTGAGCAGAGCTCCAGACTGGGAGAAGTCTGTCTAGAAAACTGCCAGGAGGAGAGGGACCTGGGGGGGTTGGTCGACAGCCACTGACCATGAGCCAGCAGTGTGCCCAGGGGGCCAAGAAGGCCAAGGGTATCCTGGCTTGGATCAGAAAGGGTGTGAGCAGCAGGGCCAGGGAGGTGATTCTCCCTCTGGACTCAGCACTGGGGAGGCTGCTCCTTGAATCCTGTGTTGAGTTGTGGGCCCCTCAGCACAAGAAGGATGTTGAGGCTCTGGAGAGAGTCCAGAGAAGAGCAACGAGGCTGGTGAAGGGGCTGGAGAACAGGCCCTATGAGGAGCGGCTGAGAGAGCTGGGGGGGTTTATCCTGGAGAAGAGGAGGCTGAGAGGAGACCTCATTGCTCTCTCCAACTACCTGAGAGGAGGTTGTGGAGAGGAGGGAGCTGGGCTCTTCTCCCAAGGGACAGGGGACAGGACGAGAGGGAATGGCCTCAAGCTCCACCAGGGGAGATTTAGGCTGGAGATTAGGAGGAAGTTTTTCACGGAAAGGGTCATTGGGCATTGGAATAGGCTGCCCAGGGAGGGGGTTGATTCCGCTTCCCTGGAGGTGTTTAAGGCACAGGTGGATGAGGTCTTGAGGGACATGGTTTAGTGTTTGATAAGAATGTTTGGATTAGAAGATCCGATGGGTCTCTTCCAACCTGGTTGTTCTATGATTCTGTGATTCAGGTGAGACCTTCACCTCCTCCTGTGCAGTTCTATGCTGCTGTTATTAATTCCCTGAGGGTTTTCCTCACCAGGAAGCAGCAGAGCCTGCGTGTCCCAGTGAGATTCTTCCCTGGGAATGTGGCACCGGCCTGGAGCGGCCAAGGAGGGAGCAGGTGACACAGCCCTGACCATAAAATCGGCTTTGCTGGGTCGGGGGGGGGGAGGCTGCGTGTGAAACAGGTGCCAAATCCTTTCATTTTCATGTCCTCTCCTGCTCCAGACCTGATGTGTCCCCTCCTGGGAGCACCCGGGGAGCAGCTGCTGTCCCTGAGCTGCTGGGACACAAGCCAAAGGCTTTCCAGCAAAGTCTGGGCCCCGACGTTCCCTCGGGGTTGTTCAGGGACCATCTGGGACATTTTATTACTAAATAAACTGGATTCCGGTGCCTCGATCACGTCAATGTCACCAGGAGGAGAAAAACCACCAAAACATGCACTTTTAGTCAAATCCCCTGTGCCGGTAAGTAGCTTACGGGGAAAATCCAGCTTAGAGGCTCTTGCCAGGGGCTCTGTGCTCAAACTCTGCCTCCAGGGCCACCGCAGCTCCCTTGGAGGGCTGGGGAGGCTCATTTTCATCCAAACGCAGCTTTTGGGGGAATTCTTTTCTCCCTAGGCTCACGAGGAAGAGGACAGTGGATTTCCACAGCCTTGGGAGAGCACAGACCCCTCAGCACTGGTGGGAAGGAGCTCTTTGCTTCTCCAGGTGTTCCCCCATTTCCCAGAAAACCACCCCAAACGCCCCCCGGGGCCTCCTTGTGCGCTCAGGGGAGCAGCTCGGGGCTTGTGCCTAAGTTTGAGGTTGGGCAGAAAAAACCTCTTCCATGGGGACACTTGTGCGTCCCCATGATGGTTGGACTAGAAGATCCGATGGGTCCCTTCCAACCTGGTTGTTCTATGATTCTATGTGTCCCCTCCTGTCCCCATTTGTCTCCCCAGGCAGGGGACGCGAGGCACAGCTCACAACGTACTTTATTCATCATCCCCCGGGGTGTCCCCAAGCAGAAGAGGATGTCACCGTGGAGAGGGTGTCACTAGGGCCACAGGGGGACAGCAGACGGTGAGGGTGGCACTGGGGTTGGGGGTTCCCAGGAGAAGGTGACGACATGGGATGGGGACAGGGAACATCCCTGTGTGCACCATGCAAGGGAGGACACGCGGAGCAGCCCCACGTCCAGGTGGGGACTCACGGAGAAGAGCTGCGTCCCCAGGGCCTGGGCCAAGTCCCTCTCGTCCCCGTGTCCTACCCGCGCTCGCAGATGAGCTCGACGACGCTGTGCTCCATGGGGACGGGGTCGAGGCAGCGGTGGGCGGCGCTGGCTGCCACCTCGTCCAGCAGCCCCTGCACGATGCGCTCGTCGGCGGCGAAACGCCACAGGTAGAGCTGCAGGTAGTGCCCGTCCACCTGCACCTGCTGCAGCCCGAAGCGACCCAGCGTCCGCAGCCGCACGCACTCCAGCAGCGTCTTCAGGCTGATCTTGATGATCCCGGTCAGCACCGACACCTGCGACACGGGGATGGACACAGAGGCGGCTGCACCCGGGGCTGGGGACGCTGGGGACAACCCCCGCCCGCTCCCAGGTGCCCACAGAGTCCCCCAAATCCCCCACACAGGATGTGGGGACAAGTCTCCAGGCCCCCAGCTCCTAGGATGCTGCCATCCCAGTCCACAGGGATCACAGGTCCTGACACGTGGGATGTGGGGACTCTGGGGACAGCCTTCGCCCGCTCCCAGGTGCCCACAGAGTCCCCCAAATCCCCCACACGGGATGTGGGGACAAGTCTCCAGGCCCCCAGCTCCTAGGATGCTGCCATCCCAGGCCTCAGGGATCACGAGTCCTGACACGTCGGATATGGGGATTTTGGGGACAACCCTCTCCAGCTCCTAGGATGTTCCCACCCTGGTCCCCCCCAACAGGCTGTGGGGACACAGGTGCCTTCGGCTCAGATTATTCCAGCACGGGGAAGTCCCAAATCCCATCAGCTTGGGGACATGGGGACATCCTTGTCCTGCTGCCACTTCCTAGGGCCCCAAGCCTGGTCACACAGCACAGTGGGACACGTGGCACAGGGAGATGAGGACACCCTTGTCCTGGGGACCCTCTGAACCCGAGCACCAGGGCTATGGGGACACCAGCCAGGCAAGGGGGGCAGCTCGGGGACGTGGGGACACCCGGTGACACCCCCATGGCCTCACCTTGTTGAACTCCACGGGGCTGAAGATGTCAATGCGCTCGGAGAAAAGCTTCTGGATGTTGCTGAGCAGGTGGGTGTCCATGGGGGCACTGGAAACGGTGACACCGGGAGAGTCAGGGACACGGTGACAGTCGGGGGGACACGGGGATGGGGACACAAAGACGGGAAACTGGGGATTGGGGTGGATGTGGAGAGAGTGAGGGAATGTGGGGATGGTCAGAGACGTGATTGTGGGACACAAGGGACGTGGGGGTGATTGGGGACGTGGTGAGGGACATGGTGAGGGGGTGATGGCAGAGGTGACCCGGGGGTGACAAGGACTGACCTGGGGGTGTAGCTGGGGGCGTAGCGCCCCGGAGCCCGTGAGCTGCTGTAGACGGAGAAGGCTCTTCGGCTGGAGTCGCTGCTCTGCGCCCTCCGCACACCCTCCTCGAAGAGCTGCCCCACCTGCAGCACCGACCCCTCAGCATCCAACCACCCCCCAATCACCCAGGGACACCCCAAATCCCCCCTGACCCCCGCAGAGGCCCTCAAAGACCACTTGGCAAGCCTAGCATCTCCTCTTGACACTTTGGGGTCTTCCTCCCCTGCCATGGACCCTCTGGGACACCCGGGAATCGTGACAGAACTCCAAGGAGACCCACAGGGAGGACCCTGAAGTCCTCAAGGACCTGATGGGGACCTCAGGCCTCTCTAGGGACCCTGTGGGACATCTGGGAACTATGAGAGGGCCTCGGATATCCCTATAGGGACCCTCTGTGGGTGTCCTGAAGCACTCAAGGACCTGACGGGGACCTCAGGCCTGTCTAGGGACCCTGTGGGACATCTAGGAACTGTGAGAGGGCCTCAAGATCCCCACAGAGCCACTCTGGGGACATCCTGAATTCCTCAAGGACCTGACGGGGACCTCAGGCCTCTCTAGAGACCCTCTGGGACACTGGGGAATTGTGACAGAACTCCAGGGAGACCCACAGGGAGGATCCTGAAGTCCTCAAGGACCTGATGGGACCTCAGAGCCTCTCTAGGGACCCTGTGGGACATCTGGGAACTGTGAGAGGGCCTCAGAGATCCCCCCAGGGCCACTTTGGGCATCCTGAAGCCCTCAAGGACCTGATGGGGACCTCAGGCCCGTCTAGGGACCCTGCGGGACATCTGGGAACTGTGAGAGGGTCTCGGAGATCCCTATAGGGACCCTCTGTGGGTGTCCTGAATTCCTCAGGGATCTGACGGGGACCTCCGGGCCTCTCCAGGGACACGAGGGAGCAGCCTGGGGGCTGTGCCTACCTGGAGGTCGATGGCGGTGATGTCCTCGACCACTCGCTTCATGACGGCTCGGACGTTGCGGGGCTCGACGGTTCCCAGCCAGTCGCGCGTCTCCACGCTCTTCCTCAGCATCTGGGCCACCGCCGCGCCCTGCACCTGCACGTAGTGGTCCAGCAGCCGCTGCGCCGCCCCACGAGCCTCCGCGCACAGAGCCAGCCCCGGCGTCACCGCGGGGCCCGAGTCCTGCCAGGAAAGGGACCAGGGGACATGTAGGACACACGCAGAGCTGTTCTCACAGCTCAGGGACACGAGGGGACAGGATGAGGCCTGCGTCCTGTGAGGAAAGGGACAAGGGGACACCTAGGAGATGCACAGTGACGTCCCCACAGCTTGGGGACACAAGGGGACAGGATGGGGCCCACGTCCTGTGAGGAAAGGGACAAGGGGACACCTAGGAGATGCACAGTGACGTCCCCACAGCTTGGGGACACAAGGGGACAGGATGGGGCCCACGTCCTGTGAGGAAAGGAACAAGGGGACACCTAGGAGATGCACAGTGACGGCCCCACAGCTTGGGGCCCGTGTCCTGTGAGGAAAGGGACAAGGGGACACCTAGGAGATGCACAGTGACGTCACCAGAGCTTGGGGACACAAGGGGACAGCATGGGGCCCGCGTCCTGTGAGGAAAGGGACAAGGGGACACGTGGGAGACACACAGTGCTGTCCCCACAGCTTGGGGACACAAGGGGACAGGACAGGGCCCACGTCCTGTGAGGAAAGGGACAAGGGGACAAGTGGGAGACGCGCAGTGCCGTCCCCACAGCTTGGGGACACGAGGGGACAGGATGGGGCCTGCGTCCTGCGAGGAAAGGGATGAGGGGACATGTGGGAGATGCCCAGCACCGTCCCCACAGCTCAGGGACACGAGGGGACAGGATGGGGCCTGTGAGGAAAGGGATGAGGGGACATGAGGAGATGCACAGTGCTGTCCCCACAGCTCAGGGACACGAGGGGACAGGATGGGGCCTGTGAGGAAAGGGATGAGGGGACACGTGGAGATGCACAGTGCTGTCCCCACAGCTTGGGGACACAAGGGGACAGGATAGGCCCCGCGTCCTGTGAGGAAAGGGACGAGGGGACACGTGGGAGACACGCAGGGCCATCCCCACAGCTTGGGGATAGGACAGGGCCCGCGTCCTGCGAGGAAAGGGACAAGGGGACACATGGGAGATGCGCAGTGCTGTCTCCACAGCTTGGGGCCCACGTCCTGCGAGGAAAGGGACGAGGGGACAGGTGGGAGATGCGCAGCACCATCCCCACAGCTTGGGGACGTGAGGGGACAGGATGGGGCCCACGTCCTGTGAGGAAAGGGACGAGGGGACACATGGGAGATGTGCAGACGCCATCCCCACAGCTCGGGGACACGAGGGGACAGGATGGGGCCTGCATCCTGTGAGAAAAGGGACGAGGGGACATGTGGGAGACACACAGTGCTGTCCCCACAGCTTGGGGACACGAGGGGACAGGACGGGGCCCATGACTTGATGATCTGATGGGTCTCTTCCAACCTGGATGTTCTATGATTCTATGCCCTGCAAGGCAAGGGACGAGGGGACAGGTGGGAGATGCCCAGTGCCGTCCCCACAGCTTGGGGCCACCTGGGACCCCCTCAGGGCTGTTTTGAGGCCCTGTTTTGGGGGACGCAGACAGAAGGGAGCTCCCCACACCTCCCCGTCCCCATCGCCTCGTCCGAGGGGTGCAGTGGGGGCTGGTTTTGGGGCTCACCGGAGGGGGGAACTGCTCGTCGGTGAGCGTGAGGACGTAGCCGATGGTGGTGGCCTCGTAGTCGAGGCAGAGGCGTGCGAGGAGCAGCAGCAGGGCCGGGGGTGCCGCGGGGGCCCCCTTCTCGGCGGGGCCGTCGGCGAAGCCGCGCGCCGTGCGGCACAGCCAGCGCACGAAGGCCACCACCAGCCCCTCGCGCACGGCCGACACGCAGAACTCCCCCTGCGACAGAAACAGGAAGGGGGGACACCCCCGAATCACAACGCTGACCCCCCCAAACCAGCCTGTGCAGAACCCAGATGGCACTAGGAACACACAAAGTGCCCCCCAAGAACCCCAAAGCCACTCCAAGGATTTCCAGATGGACCCTGGGAACCCCACACTGCCACAGGGACCCCCAAACTGCCCTGGTGACAAATCCAGGAACCCCAAACCCACTCCAAGGATCTCCAGATTGCTCCAGGAACCCCCAAACTGCCCCATGCCGACCCCAGATTGCCCCAGTGCCCCCCAGGAACCCCCAAACCACTCCAAGAATCTCCAGATTGACCCTGGGACCCCCAAACTGCCCTGTGCCGACACCAAAGCACCCCAGATTGCCCCAGGGAGCTCCAGGTTCATCCCAGGAATCCCCAAACTGCCCCATGTTGACCCCAGATTGCCCCAGGGACCCCCAAACTGCCCAGGCGCCCTCCAGCCAACGCTAGGAACCCCAAAACCACTCCAAGAACCTCCAGTTTGCCCCTGGGATCCCCAAACTGCCCCGTGCCGACCCCAGATTGCCCCAGGGAGCTCCAAACCACCCCAGGGCGCTCCAGGTCATCCCAGGAACCCTCAAACTGCCCCATGCTGACCCCAGATAGCTCCAAACCACCCCAGGAACCCCCAAACTGCCCCATGCTGACCCCAGAAAGCTCCAAACCACCCCAGGAGCCCCCAAGCTGTCCTATGCCAACCCCAGATTGCCCCAGGGACCCCCAGGAACCCCAAAACCATTCCGAGGATCTCCAGTTTGCCCCTGGGACCCCCAAGCTGCCCCGTGCTGACCCTAGACTGCCCCAGGGAGCTCCAGGTCATCCCGGGAACCCTCAAACTGCCCCATGCCGACCCCAGATAGCTCCAGACCACCTCTGGGACCCCCAAACTGCCCCACGCCGACCCCAGATAGCTCCAGACCCCCTCTGGGACCCCCAAACTGCCCCATGCCGACCCCAGATAGCTCCAAACCACCTCTGGGACCCCCAAACTGCCCCACGCCGACCCCAGATAGCTCCAGACCACCTCTGGGACCCCCAAACTGCCCCACGCTGACCCCAGATAGCTCCAAACCCCCTCTGGGACCCCCAAACTGCCCCGTGCCGACCCCAGATAGCTCCAAACCCCCTCTGGGACCCCCAAACTGCCCCGTGCCGACCCCAGATAGCTCCAAACCCCCTCTGGGACCCCCAAACTGCCCCGTGCCGACCCCAGACAGCTCCAAACCACCCCAGGAACCCCCAAACTGCCCCGTGCCAACCCCAGCCCCCCTGCAGCCACCTTGAAGTAGGGCAGGCTGGCGAAGGCGACGTCCTTGGCGGTGAAGAGCTGGACGTAGGCCAGCACGGCCTTGAGCTGGCCCAGCACCGAGGAGGCCAGGGTGGCCAGCAGGTCGGGCAGCCCGGGCCCCTCCTTGCCCGGCGGCCGCGGCGCCGCCAGCGCCTGCCGCACGTCGCCCAGGCAGCCCAGGAAGAAGGTCTGGAGCGCCCGCAGGTAGCGGTCGACCCTCTCGCGGGCGGCGCGGGCCACCAGCTCGGCGGCCGCCTCGGCCCCGGCGGCGGGCAGGAGTTGGAGGAGGCCGCGCAGGCGGCGGTGGAAGCGGTCGAGCGCCCGCACCAGCAGCGAGGTGTCGCCCAGCCCGCGCTCCAGCGCCAGGCGCCGCTCCAGCAGCACGAAGTAGCGGTCGGTGAGCGCGGCGGCGAAGGCCTCCAGCCGGCCCTCGGCCACCCCGGGGCGGCCCTCGAAGAGCCCGCGGTACGAGCCCGCCAGCACGCACAGGTTGCCCACGAAGGCCGAGCTGCCGCGGTCGACGAAGTCGAGGATGTCGGAGGCGGGAGGAGGCGGCGTGGAGGCGGCGGCGGCGGCGCCGGAGGGGTCGGCCGGGGGCAGCTCGGCCTCCAGCACGGCCAGCTCGGCCTCCAGGCGGGCACCGGCGCGGGCCAGGAACTCCTCGCTGAGCTCCGCCGGCGGCGCCTCCAGCTGCAGCAGCATCGACACGCACTCCGACAGCTCCTTGGGGTCCAGAGGGTCCTCCCTGTGGGGTGAGCAACAGCCATCAGTAGGGGCCAGAGTGAACAGCCCCAAACCCCTGTTTCCCTATTGTCATCAGTAGGCTCCAGAGTGAACAGCCTCTAACTCCTGTTTCCCAGAGCTGCCATCAGTAGGCTCCAGAGTGAACACCCTCGATGCTCCTTAGAGCTGCTGTCAGTAGGCTCCAGGGTGAACAGTCCCTAACTTCTGTTTCCAAGAACTGCCATCAGTAGGTTCCAGAGTGAACACCCTCGATGCTCCTTAGAGTTGCCATCAGTAGGCTCCAGAGTGAACACTGCCATCAGTAGGGGCCAGAGTGAACAGCCCCAAACCCCTCTATCCCTATTGTCATCAGTAGGCTCCAGAGTGAACGCCCCCAAGCCCCTGTTTCCAAGAGTTGCCATCAGTAGGCTCCAGAGTGAACACCCCCAACCCCCCATTGACTGTAGCTGCAGTCATTAGGCTCCAGAGTGAACACTGCCATCAGTAGGCCCCAGAGTGAACACCCTCGATGCTCCTTAGAGCTGCCATCAGTAGGCTCCAGAGTGAACACTGCCATCAGTAGGCTCCAGAGTGAACAGCCCCAAATCCCTGTTTCCCCACTGTCATCAGTAGGCTCCAGAGTGAACAGCCCCTAACTCCTGTTTCCAAGAGCTGCCATCAGTAGGCTCCAGAGTGAACACCCTCGCTGCTCCTTGGGGCTGCTGTCAGTAGGCTCCAGGGTGAACAGCCCCAAACCCCTCTATCCCTATTGTCATCAGTAGGCTCCAGAGTGAACAGCTCCTAACTCCTGTTTCCAAGAGCTGCCGTCAGTAGGCTCCAGGGTAAACACCCTCGATGCTCCTTAGAGCTGCTGTCAGTAGGCTCCAGGGTGAACAGTCCCTAACTTCTGTTTCCAAGAGCTGCCATCAGTAGGTTCCAGAGTGAACACCCTCGATGCTCCTTAGAGTTGCCGTCAGTAGGCTCCAGAGTGAACACTGCCATCAGTAGGGGCCAGAGTGAACAGCCCCAAATCCCTGTTTCCCCACTGTCATCAGTAGGCTCCAGGGTGAACACCCCCAAGCCCCTGTTTCCAAGAGTTGCCATCAGTAGGCTCCAGAGTGAACACCCCCAACCCCCCATTGACTGTAGCTGCAGTCATTAGGCTCCAGAGTGAACACTGCCATCAGTAGGCCCCAGAGTGAACACCCTCGATGCTCCTTAGAGCTGCCGTCAGTAGGCTCCAGAGTGAACACCGCCATCAGTAGGCCCCAGAGTGAACACCCTCGATGCTCCTTAGAGCTGCCGTCAGTAGGCTCCAGAGTGAACACCGCCATCAGTAGGCCCCAGAGTGAACGCACCTGAGCTGCGTGCGCAGGCGCTGGGCCAGGTCGGCCATGATGGCGTGGCTCTCGTCCTCGATGGCGCAGAAGGAGGGCAGGTGGCGGTAGTGGCGCAGGACGGCGCGGGCGCGGCTGTAACAGCGCAGGGCACGTGCCGGCTCCCCCCCCGGGGCCGCCCAGCGCCGCAGCCGCCCCGGAACCTCCACCAGCGACTGCAGCTTCCGCAGCAGGGCCTGAACCCCTGGGGGGACACAGGGGACGAGGTTGTGGGGGGACTGGACCCCCATCTGGGTCCTGCCCACACCCTAGACCCCCCCCAACCCATTATCTGCCCTTCAACCCTTAGAGCTGCTCTGCTGGCATCTTCCCACCCACCTAGATTTTCCCCTGACTCCTAGATCTGCCCCAACACCCCTCATCCGACCCCCTGGGGCCACCTGAACGCTAAATCTGCCCCAACACTTCACATCTGCCCCACCTGGGGTCTCCCTGCCCCTTGGATCTGCCCCAACACCCCACATCTGCCCCCCTTGGGGTCCCCTGAACCCTTGTATCTGCCCCAACACCCCAGGTCTGCCCCCCCTGGCGTCCCCTGAACCCTTGGATCTACCCTCAGCCCCACAGATCTCACTCCCAAGGCCTCCCCCAACCTCCAAACCTACCTCCAACCGCCTAGATCTGCCCCAGAATGTCCCTTCAACCCTGCCCCCTGCCCCACAGCCTCCCAGATCTGACCCCTGGGGTGTCCCCCGGCGCCCCCCGTACCGGCCAGCTGTGCCCCACGGCGGTGCCGGTCCTGGAGGGCAGCGCTGACCTGGGCGCTGGAGGTGCTGATGGCTGACATGTTGGCGGCCAGGTCGGCCATCTCGGCCTCCATGCGACGGAAATCCACCTTCATCTTGCGGATCGTGTCTGGGGAGAGGGCAGATCCCCCCCAGGGGTCCCTCAGCTGAACAAGATCCCCCCCAAGTGCCCAGGATCCCCCCCACCCAGACCCTCAGATACGCATCCCCCTTGGCAACCTGGAACCCTCCAGGACCCCCCTGAATACTTGGGGTCCCTCGGCTGCCCCCCTGAGCTCCCTCACCAGTGGCAGAGATGAACTTGTTGTAGTTCTCGTAGAGCAGGGTCTGCATGTCGCTGTCGAGGGCGCGGATCTCCCTCCCCAGCGCAGCCTCGCGCGCCAGCAGCTGCCCCAGGGGACACTCGCTGCGCACCTTCGGGGGGGAACACACAACAGTGGCACAACAACCCCTCACGAGGACCCCCACTCATCCCCAGAAGTCTCCAAGTGGGGCCCAGAGGCCCTTGAACTACTAACTGCTCCCCAGGAGCTGCTCCCGAGGGCCCCAAGAATCATAGAATTACCAGGTTGGAAGAGACCCACAGGATCACGGAGTCCAACCATTCCTATCAAACACTAACCCATGTCCCTCAGCACCTCGTCCACACACACCTTAAACCCTCCAGGGAAGGGGAATCAACCACCTCCCTGGGCAGCCTCTGACACTGACCAATCAACCTTTCCCTGAAATATTTCTCCCTAATGTCCATCCTGACTGTCCCCTGGTGGAGCTTGAGGCCATTCCCTCTTCTCCTGTCCCTTGGGAGAAGAGCCCAGCTCCCTCCTCTTCACAACCTCCTCTCTTCTCAGGGAGTTGCAGAGAGCAAGGAGCTCTCCCCTCAGCCTCCTCTTCTCCAGCCTCAACCCCCACAGCTCTCTCAGACGCTCCTCTGCTTCTCCAGACCCTTCCCCAGCTTCCTTGCTCTTCTCTGCACTCGCTCCACAGCCTCAACATCCTCCTTGTGCTGAGGGGCCCACAACTGACCCCAGGATTCCAGGAGCTCTCTCCCCAGGGCCCAGGCCAGAGGGATTCTCCTCATCTCATCCAAGCCAAGCTGCCCTTGGCCTTCTTGGCCACCTGGGCCCCTGCTGCCTCCTCTTCAACCAACCCCCCCAGCTCCTTCTCCTCCAGCCACTTTCCAGCCAGACTTCTCCCAGTCTGGAGCTCTGCTCAGGGTTGTTGTGCCCCAAGGGCAGGATCCGCCATTTGGCCTCATTAACCCTCATCCCATTGGACTCAGCCCATGGATCCAGCCTGTTTAGGTCCCTTTGCAGAGCCTCCCGACCCTCCAGTAGCTCCACACTTCCCCCCAGCTCAGTGTCATCTGCAAACTCGCTCAGGGAGCACTCGATGCAAAGCGCTGGCGCCGCCGCGGGCCCCGAACTCGCCTTGTTGAGGAAGGCCTCGGGGTCGAAGTGGGGGCTGTCGATGTCGGTGGGGTCCGGGACGGCCTCCGGCGCCGCCTCAGCCGCGCTGGGCCCATAGTAGCGCTGGAGGGGCCCGTGCGGCCGCCGCCACCCGCCGCCCCCGGCCTCGGGGCTGCCCGCGGCGCCGCCGCTCGCCGCCTCCACCTCCGCCATCGCGCGGCGCTTCCGGGCTCTGCGCCCGCTTCCGGCCCTCTCGGTGACGTCACATCCGGCCCCAGCCCCGGCGTGGCGGCCCCAGACCTTCCCTTCAGAGCTACTTCCGGTCCCGCCTTCCAGTCGCTTCCGGCGCGGCCCTCGCCGTTGCCAGGGTAACCGGACGCCGGGGCCGCCGCCCCCGGTAATTAACGGCTGCGCTAATTGCCTTGCGGGGACCCCCTGAGCGACCCCGAGATCCGCAGACCCTGCGATCGATCCTGCGCTCGATCCCACCATCAATCCCCTGATCCCGTGATTGGTCCTGTGATCGATCCTGCAGTCAATCCTGCAATCAGTCCCCTCATTGATCCCGTGGTCGACCCTGCGATCGATCCCACCATCAATGCTCTGACCCCGTGATCGATCCTGCAGTCAATCCTGCAATCAACCCCCTCATTGATCCCGTGATCGACCCTGCGATCGATCCCACCATCAATGCTCTGACCCCGTGATCGATCCTGCAGTCAATCCTGAAGCCAATTCCCTCATTGATCCCGTGATCGACCCTGCGATCGATCCCACCATCAATGCTCTAACCCCGTGATCGATCCTGCAGTCAATCCTGAAGCCAATTCCCTCATTGATCCCGTGATCGACCCTGCGATCGATCCCACCATCAATCCCCTGATCCCGTGATTGGTCCTGTGATCGATCCTGCAGTCAATCCTGCAATCAACCCCCTCATTGATTCCGTGATCGACCCTGCGATCGATCCCACCATCAATGCTCTGACCCCGTGATTGATCCTGCAGTCAATCCTGAAGCCAATTCCCTCATTGATCCCGTGATCGACCCTGCGATCGATCCCACCATCAATCCCCTTATCCCATGATTGATCCTGTGATCGATCCTGCAGTCAATCCTGCAATCAATCCCCTCATTGATCCCGTGATCAACCCTGTGATTTCTTCTGCTCCATCACGTGATCCACGTGAACCTGAGCTCGATCCCACGGTCGATCCTGAGATCCCATGATCCACGTGATCCCCTGACGCTGCGACTGATCCTAGTTATCCTGTGATTGATCCTGTGATTGATCCCAGAATTGATCCCGGCATCGCTCCAGCAGTGCGTGTGACCCTGTGAACGCCTCCGCAGCACCTTCCAGGAGCCTCTCCTCCACCTGTACCTTCCCAATCGCTCCAACACCAGGGCCCAAAGTAACCAAATGCACCCAGGCCTTTCCCTTGTGCCGGATCCAGGGCCCAACGGAGCCACTTGGGATCGCGGGGAAGGAGCTGGGAGACCCCACAAGGTCCGTAAATCACACCAGATTCGCCCAGAAGGACAACAGAGACCACCAAGGCAGCATTTACACGGAGCCCTGATCCTCTCCTGCTCCTCACGGTCCCAACCGGAGCACATCAGGATCCAGACGTGCTGCTGATCCTGGTTCCAAAGCAGCAGGATGGGGACACTGGGATATCAGGGCAGGCTGCGGCCTGGCACGAGCGGAGTGGCCACACTGGGATACACGTCACATTCACAGAATCATGGAATCACAGAACAACCAGGTTGGAAGAGACCCACCGGATCATCGAGTCCAACCATTCCCATCAATCACTAACCCATGTCCCTCAGCACCTCATCCACCCGTCCCTGAATCCCATAAATCACCATCCAGAACAAATGTGGGAGAAAGAACCCCTGATCCTCCTTGAGTTAGCAGTTGGGAACGGACACCACAACCAGTTTACGGAGCTGGACCCAGGACAGCCCAAGGATGAAGGATTTTCTAATAGAAATTAGGAATTCTGAGGGGAAGCTCCCAGTGCTCGGCAGGTTTATTAAACCTGGGAGCACTGATGTGATTCCGATCACCACCCACAGCCTGGCAGGAGCCGAGAGCCAAGTGTCGGCACCGTCGGTCACGCAAAAGCGGCTCCGAAACCATGAGGTGCAGGCGAGGAGGCGAGAGAGAAAGGTGCAAGTATTTAACAACATCGAAATCATGTTGGATGTGGAAATCCGCCTGGAATGAAGCACACTCAAGGTCCAGAGAGGTCGGAGGGCGGAGCAGCCGAATGCTGGCCCAAGGGAAACGGGTTTGGCAAGTGCACAGCAGATCCCAGCCTGCCCCACGCGCGGAGCGAGACGCGCCCAGTGAGTCCGGCAGCCATCCCAGACGTGTTGGGAAAGCCTGCGGAGAGCCGGGATCAGGTCCCCGCTTTAGACACCAGGAAGTAGAGGATGAAGAAAACGACGACCAGTCCCACGGAAACCCAGCAGAGCAACTTGCGGTTATCCCTGCCGGAGCGCGCCATGCCGGAGAAACGCTTCACGCTGCCGCTCAGCAGCCCCGTCACACTCAGGAAATCCGAATCCTGGAAGGAGAAAGTGGAAATGGAGGCGTTATACACGGATGAGGAGATTCCCTGCGGAATCCCCCACTCACTGGCTACAGCACCTCTGCACCCGGAGCAACGAGTTCTGCCAGGAGGAGAGGGACCTGGGGGGGTTGGTCGACAGCGACTGACCATGAGCCAGCAGTGTGCCCAGGGGGCCAAGAAGGCCAATGGCATCCTGCCTTGGATCAGAAATGGTGTGACCAGCAGGGCCAGGGAGGTGATTCTCCCTCTGGACTCAGCACTGGTGAGGCTGCTCCTTGAATCCTGTGTTGAGTTGTGGGCCCCTCAGCACAAGAAGGATGTTGAGGCTCTGGAGAGAGTCCAGAGAAGAGCAACGAGGCTGGTGAAGGGGCTGGAGAACAGGCCCTATGAGGAGTGGCTGAGAGAGCTGGGGGGGTTTATCCTGGAGAAGAGGAGGCTGAGAGGAGACCTCATTACTCTCTCCAACTACCTGGAAGGAGGTTGTGGAGAGGAGGGAGCTGGGCTCTTCTCCCAAGGGACAGGGGACAGGATGAGAGGGAATGGCCTCAAGCTCCACCAGGGGAGATTTAGGCTGGAGATTAGGAGGAAGCTTTTCACAGAAAGGGTCACTGGGCATTGGAATAGGCTGCCCAGGGAGGTGGTTGATTCCCCTTCCCTGGAGGTGTTTAAGGCACAGGTAGACAAGGTCCTGAGGGACATGGTTTAGTGTTTGATAGGAATGGTTGGACTCGATGATCCGATGGGTCTCTTCCAACCTGGTTGTTCTATGATTCTATGAAAATGCAGCACAGGCCTCACTGCCAGGCTGCTCCTGGAACCCGTGCTATTCCCATTGCTGTCCACACTGTTATTGTGCTTCCAAACTGAGCTCCCACCTCAGGCTCAGCCTGTTTCCACACAATTTCCTCTCCTCTGACTTCCACACAATTCCCTCTCCTCTGACTTCCACACAATTCCCTCTCCTCTGGCTTCCACACAATTCCCTCTCCTCTGGCTTCCTCGTGCTGGTTCTACATCACCTGGCGCAGGTAGAAAGGGGTCTCCAAGCCCTGGGGTTACGGGATCTCCTCCCCACATCCCAGCGCTGGAAATGGCCGAGTCCCATTCCCTCATTCCTAACCCACCCGCCAGGATCTACCTGGTTCTACTGCCCGGGAAGGGCTCTTACCATGCCGTCCAGGTACCGGTTCTGCTCCTCAGCATCCTTGTCGATATCCAGAGCCAGCTGCGCAGTGGGGAAACGGCTGTTAACAAACTTCCAACCCTGCACGGACCCTCCTGCTGCTATAAAACTGGGGATGCCCCTTCGGAACACGTGGATGCAACCCAGGACACGGCTGGTTTCCAAGTGTGTTTTGCCGGCTCGTGTCCAGCTTCTCACCCACCGGCATCCCAAGGCATTCCTATCTTTTGATAGGAATGGTTGGACTAGAAGATCCGATGGGTCCCTTCCAACCTGGTTGTTCTATGATTCTATGATTCTAAGGCCTTCTCCTCAGGGCTGGTCCTAATCCGTTCTCCTCCCACCCTGCGCCTGCGGTTGGGATTGCCCAGACCGAGGGAAATTACACACGAACCAATCCTCAAAGCCGATTCTCCTGCCCTTTCACTGCATTTTCTATTCAAGGAGCAGCTCCGTGCAGCCTCTTTCTTCTTTTCTGCGCCCAAACCTCCTTCCCCGAGCGCCACAAAACCACACTGTCCCCATCAGGTGACGTCACTGAGCCACCAAAGGGAGGTGGGAGTCCATGCAGCCGTTCCCGGTGTTCCACAAGCGACCGGCACCCACCGCATCACCACAACCAGGAGTCGGGATTGTGTGGGAATCCCTCTGCGTCACCCGCAACTCCCCGTGCGACCAGGCCGGGGTTGCCGGCCACTCACCGCCTTCAGCCGGGTGACCTTGGTGGCCAGGTTGTCCGCCATCCGCTTGTTCTCCACGTCCAGCAGATCCTCCATGGCGCTCGGGCTCCGGCCTGGACAAAGAGAGTAGAGAGAGTTTTCCCTGGACAACTCACCTGGCTGGGGTCCTCCTTGCCACAATGGCCAGACCCACCCTTTGGGGACCCCAGCCCCTCAGTTCTGGGTCCCCCTCACCTGTCACTTTAGGTCCCCAGCCCCTTGCTCTAAGGTCCTCCAACTCCACCCTTTGGGGACCCCAGATCCTCACTTTGGGGTCCTTTTCACTCCTCACTTTTGGGACCCCAACCCCTCACTTTGGAGACGCTCACCCTCCCCCTTTGGGTTCCCCATCACCTGTCACTTTAGGGACCCCAACCCCTGCCTTTGGGGTCCCCATCACCTGTCACTTTAGGGTCCCCAACCCCTCACTCTGGGGACCCCAACCTCTCACTTTAGGGTCCCCAACCTCTCCCTTTGGGGACTCCAAACCCTCACTTTATGGTCCCCAACCCCTCTATTTGGGGACCCCATCCCCTCACTTTAGGGACCTCATCCTCTCCCTTTAGGGACCCCATCCCCTCACTTTAAGGACCCCAACCCCTCACTTTAAGGACCCCAACCCCTCACTTTGGGGACCCTAACCTCTCCCTTTGGGGACCCCAACCCCTCACTTTGGGGTCCCCATCACCTGTCACTTTAGGGCCCCCAACCCCTCACTTTAGGGTCTCCAGCCCTTCTCTTTAGGAACCCTGTCCCCTGCCTTTGGGGTCTCCTAGTCTCTCACCTTGGGGTTCCCAGCTCCTCACCCCTCAGTTTGGGGTCATAAAGCCCCACAATTTAGGGACCCCAACCTCTCCCTTTGGGGTCCCCCTCACCTGTCCCTTTAGGGTCCCTCCCACCCCTCACTTTGGGGACCCCAACCCCTCATTTTAAGGTCCCCAACCCATCACTTTAAGGACCCCAACCCCTCACTCTGGGGACCCCAACCTCTCCCTTTGGGGACCCCAACCCCTCACTCTGGGATCCCCATCACCTGTCACTTTAGGGTCCCCAACCCCTCACTTTAGGGACCCCAACCTCTCACTTGGGGACCCCAACCTCTCCCTTTAGGGACCTCAACCTCTCACTCTGAGGACCCCAACCCCTCACTTTTGGGACCCCAACCCCTCACTTTCGGGTCCCCCTCCCTTGTCCCTTTAGGGTCCCTCCCACCCCTCCCTTTGGGGGATCCCATCCCCTGATTTTGGGGACCCCAACCTCTCCCTTTAGGGACCCCAACCCCTCACTCTGGGGACCCCAACCTCTCACTTTAGGGTCCCCAACCCCTCACTTTAAGGACCCCAACCCCTCATTTTGGGGACCCCAACCCCTTACTTTAGGGACCCCAACCTCTCCCTTTGGGGTCTCCATCCCCTCACTTTGGGGACCCCAACCCCTCACTTTGGGGTCCCCATCACCTGTCACTTTAGGGTCCCCAACCCCTCACTTTAGGGACCCCAACCTCTCCCTTTGGGGACCCTAACCTCTCACTTTGGGGTCCCCATCACCTGTCACTTTAGGGTCCCCAACCCCTCACTTTAGGGTCCCCAACCTCTCCCTTTGGGGACCCCAAGCTCTCACTTTGGGGACCCCAACCTCTCCCTTTAGGGACCCCAACCCCTTACTTTAGGGACCCCAACCTCTCCCTTTGGGGTCTCCATCCCCTCACTTTGGGGACCCCAACCCCTCACTTTGGGGACCCTAACCTCTCACTTTGGGGTACCCATCACCTGTCACTTTAGGGTCCCCAATCCCTCACTTTAAGGACCCCAACCCCTCACTTTAGGGACCCTAACCTCTCACTTTGGGGACCCCAACCCCTCACTTTATGGTCCCCAACCCCTCTATTTGGGGACCCCAACCCCTCCCTTTGGGGACCCCAACCTCTCCCTTTAGGGACCCCAACCCCTCACTTTAAGGATCCCAGTCCCTCACTTTGGGGACTCCAAATCCTCACTTTGGGGACCCCAACCTCTCCCTTTGGGGACCCCAACCCCTCACTTTGGGGACCCTATCCCTTCACTTTAGGAACCCCAGCCCCTCACTTTTGTGTCCTCCTCCCTTGTCCCCTTAGGGTCCCTCCCACGCCTCCCTTTGGGGGATCCATCCCCTGATTTTGGGGACCCCAACCCCTCACTTTGGGGTCCCCATCACCTGTCACTTTAGGGCCCCCAACCCCTCACTTTAGGGACCCCAACCTCTCACTTGGGGACCCCAACCTCTCCCTTTAGGGACCTCAACCTCTCACTCTGAGGACCCCAACCCCTCACTTTGGGGACCCCAACCCCTCACTTTCGGGTCCCCCTCCCTTGTCCCTTTAGGGTCCCTCCCACCCCTCCCTTTGGGGGATCCCATCCCCTGATTTTGGGGACCCCAGCCTCTCCCTTTAGGGTCCCCAACCCCTCACTTTAAGGACCCCAACCCCTTACTTTGGGGACCCCAACCTCTCACTTTAGCGACCCCAACCTCTCCCTTTGGGGACCCTAACCTCTCACTTTGGGGTCCCCATCACCTGTCACTTTAGGGTCCCCAACCCCTCACTTTAGGGACCCTAACCTCTCACTTTGGGGACCCCAACCCCTCACTTTAAGGATCCCAGTCCCTCACTTTGGGGACTCCAAATCCTCACTTTGGGGACCCCAACCCCTCACTTTGGGGACCCTATCCCTTCACTTTAGGGACCCTAACCTCTCACTTTGGGGTCCCCATCACCTGTCACTTTAGGGTCCCCAACCCCTCACTTTAGGGACCCTAACCTCTCACTTTGGGGACCCCAACCCCTCACTTTATGGTCCCCAACCCCTCTATTTGGGGAACTCAACCCCTCCCTTTGGGGACCCCAACCCCTCACTTTAAGGATCCCAGTCCCTCACTTTGGGGACTCCAAATCCTCACTTTGGGGACCCCAACCCCTCACTTTGGGGACCCTATCCCTTCACTTTAGGGACCCTAACCTCTCACTTTGGGGTCCCCATCACCTGTCACTTTAGGGTCCCCAACCCCTCACTTTAGGGACCCTAACCTCTCACTTTGGGGACCCCAACCCCTCACTTTATGGTCCCCAACCCCTCTATTTGGGGACCCCAACCCCTCACTTTGGGGACCCTATCCCTTCACTTTAGGGACCCTAACCTCTCCCTTTGGGGTCCCCAACCCCTCACTTTAGGGTCCCCAACCTCTCCCTTTGGGGTCTCCATCCCCTCACTTTGGGGGCCCTATCCCTTCACTTTAGGGACCCCAACCCCTCACTTTGGGGACCCCAACCTCTCCCTTTGGGGACCCCAACCCCTCACTTTGGGGACCCCAACCTCTCCCTTTGGGGTCCCCACCCCCTCCCTTTAGGGTCCCTTTCACCCCTCCCTTTGGGGTCCCCCTCCCCTGTCCCTTTAGGGTCCCTCCCGCCCCTCCCTTTGGGAACCCTGACCTTTGGGCTCCCGCAGCCTCTCACTCCGGGGTCTCCTCCTCCCCCCCCCTCCCCGAGTTCGTGGTGCCGCCTCCCCCCGCTTTGGGGTCCCTGCCGGGTCCCCCCTTATCTCCCAGGCGGTTGTTGTCTGTCTGTCCGGGCGGAGCTGCGGAGCCGCCGCCTCTTCCCCTTCCGCCTGCGCCTGGGGCCGCACTAGGCCTCACGGTAACCGGCGGCCCTCGGAGCACACTCCCTCCCTCACTGCACCCACAGCCGCTTCCATAACCGCTTCCCGGCTCTCCCCAGCCCTGCTTCCCGGCTCTTCACACCCCTGGTTCCTAGCTCTCTCCCCAGCCCTGCTTCCCGGCTCTTCTCGGCTCTTCCCATCCCTGCTTCCCAGCTCTTTTCCCCATCTTGCTTCTCAGCTCTTCTCAGCTCTCCCCATCCCTGCTTCCTGGCTCTCTTCCCGACCCAATTCCCAGCTCTTCCCGGCTCTTCCCACCCCCATTTCTTAGCTCTCTTCCCGAACTGCTTCCCAGCTCTTCCCAACCCACTTCCCAGCACTTCTCAGCTCTTCCCATCCCTGTTTCCTAGCTCTCTTCCCAGCCCAGTTCCCAGCTCTCCCCATCCCCATTTCTTAGCTCTCTTCCCCAACTGCTTCCCAGCTCTTCCCAACCCACTTCCCAGCACTTCTCAGCTCTTCCCATCCCTGCTTCCCTGTTCTTCCCAGCTCAATTCCCAGCTCTCCCCATCCCCATTTCTTAGCTCTCTTCCCAAACTGCTTCCCAGCTCTTCCCAACCCCCTTCTCAGCGCTTCTCAGCTCTTCTCATCCCTGTTTCCTAGCTCTCTTCCCAACCCAGTTTCCAGCTCTTCCCATCCCTGCTTCCCTGTTCTTCCCAGCTCAATTCCCAGCTCTTCCCATCCCCATTTCTTAGCTCTCTTCCCGAACTGCTTCCCAGCTCTTCCCAACCCACTTCCCAGCACTTCTCAACTCTTCCCATCCCTGTTTCCTAGCTCTCTTCCCAACCCTGCTTCCCGCTTTCCCATCCCCATTTCTTAGCTCTCTTACCGAACTGCTTCCCAGCTCTTCCCAACCCACTTCCCAGCACTTCTCAGCTCTTCCCATCCCTGTTTCCTAGCTCTCTTCCCGACCCACCCTCTCTTCTCTTCCCATCCCCATTTCTTAGCTCTCTTCCCCAACTGCTTCCCAGCTCTTCCCAACCCCCTTCTCAGCACTTCTCGGCTCTTCCCAACCCAGTTTCCAGCTCTTCCTGTCCCTGCTTCCTAGCTCTTTTCCCCACCCTGCTTCCCAGCCCAGTTCCCAGCTCTTCCCATCCCTGCTTCCCTGTTCTTCCCAGCTCAATTCCCAGCTCTTCCCATCCCCATTTCTTAGCTCTCTTCCCCAACTGCTTCCCAGCTCTTCCCAACCCACTTCCCAGCACTTCTCAGCTCTTCCCATCCCTGCTTCCTAGCTCTCTTCCCAACCCAGTTTCCAGCCTTCCCATCCTTATTTCTTAACTCTCTCCCCAACTGCTTCCCAGCTCTTCCTGACCCACTTCCCAGCGCTTCTCAGCTCTTCTCATCCCCATTTCCTAGCTCTCTTCCCATCCCCGCTTCCCAGCTCTTCCCATCCCTGCTCCCTGTCTCTCTTGCCATCCCCACTTCCCGGCTTTTCCCAACCCACTTCCCAGCTCTTCTGATCCCTGCTTCCCAGCTCTTCCCCATCCTAGCTTCACAGATATTCCCAACCCACTTCCCAGCGCTTCTCAGCTCTTCCCATCCCTGCTTCCCAGCTCTCTTCCCAGCCCAATTTCCAGCTCTTCCCATCCCTGCTTCCTAGCTCTTTTCACCATTCCTGCTTCCCAGCTCTTCCCATCCTCGCTTCCCAGCTCCTTTCCAGCTCTTCCCAGCTCTTATCAGCTCTTCCCATCCCTGCTTCCTAGCTCTTTTCACCATCCCTGCTTCCCAGCTCTTCCTATCCCTGTCCTGGCTCTCTTCCCAACCCAGTTCCTAACTCTTCCCATCCCTGCTTCCCAGCTCTTATCAGCTCTTCCCTACCCTGCTTCCCAGCTCTTTCCAGCTCTTCCCATCCCTGCTTCCTAGCTCTCTTCCTGATCTGCTTCCCAGCTCTTCCCAGGACCCTTTCCTGGCTTTTGCTGACCCCACTTCCCAGCTCTTCCCATCCCCATTTCTTAGCTCTCTTCCCATCCTTGCTTCCCAGTTCTTCCCAACCCACTTCCCAGCTCTTCCCATCTGTGTTTCCTGGCTCTCTTCCCAGCCCTGCTTCCCAGCTCTTCCCAGCTCTTCACACCCCTGGTTCCTAGCTCTCTTCCCAACCCTCCTTTCCAGCTCTTCCCAACCCGCTTCCCGGCTCTTCCCAGCTCTTCTCATCCCTGCTTCCTAGCTCTCTTCCCAACCCAATTCCCAGCTCTTCCCATCCCCATTTCCTGGCTCTCATCCTGACCCTGCTTCCCAGCTCTCCCCATCCTTGCATCCTAGTTCTTTTCCCCATCCTGCTTCCCAGCTCTGCCAGACCCACTTCCCAGCTCTTCCCAGGACCCCTTCCTGGCTTTTGCTGACCCCACTTCCCAGCTCTTCCCATCCTTATTTCCTAGCTCTCTTCCCAACCTGCTTCCCAGCTCTTCCGGACCCACTTCCCAGCTCTTCCCAGGACCCCTTCCTGGCTTTTGCTGACCCCACTTCCCAGCTCTTCCCAGGACCACTTCTTGGCTCTCTTCTCATCCCTGCTTCCCACCTTTTCCCATCTCTTCCCATCCCCACTTCCAAGCTCTCTTCCTGACCCTGCTTCTGGGCTCTTTCCAACCCTGCTTCCCAGCTCTTCCCAGCTCTTCCCATCCCTGCTTCCTGGCTTTCTTCCTGACCTGCTTCCCGGCTCTTCCCAACCCACTTCCCGACTCACCTCTCAAACCTGCTTCTCAGCAATTCCTGATCCCACTTCCCACTTCTTCCCGATGCCACTTCCCAGGCCCATTTCCCAGCTCCCCTGGGCCGTGTGGGGCAGGAGGGGGTTCCCTGTAACCCTTGGCTCTTATCCCATCTCCGCTGTTCCGCAGGGATCCTCCCGCTCACGTATACAAGTCCTTTCTCCCGGATTTTCCGCCACCGGGAGCTGTTCTCCCACGTGGCTGTGAAACGTGTCCCCGTGTCTAAAACAGCCCTGTCCCCCACGCGTCGGCCGTGTGCGGCTTCCCAAGGAGCCTGTTCTCTCCCACAGCCCTGCCGAGCTCCGAGCCGTGCTGTCCGTCCGTCCGTCCGTCCGTCCCTATGCCGTGATCCAATGCGCTGACCACCCAGACCGAGACCACCCGGATCAGACCCCTCGTCGTCACCTCTTCTCCTCCAACGGGACAGGTAGCTCTGCCTCCAGCCAGGAGGATGCTTTCTTCCCCATCTGCTTCCCTCTCCAGCCCTTCCAGCTCCCGGGAATGTTTCTGGATGCGTTTATTTGCAGGAATCAGGGCAGCCAGGGAGGAGGAGGAGGAGGAGGAGGAGGAGGAGGAGGCAGGGAGCTATTTTGGGGAGCGGCTGTCATCTGCTCCGTGCTAATCCCTGCCTGGGGATGGAAAGGGGAGGGGGGATGCTTTCTCCGAGCGCTTCACCAGGAGGGCAGATATTAAACATGGAAAAGCAAAGAGAGGAAGAAGAGGATTAGCGGGAGAGAGAGAGAGAGAGAGAGAGAGGAAGCTGGATGCCGGTTTTACTGGGATTGTCCATCTGTTCGGCTTCTATGGACGCAGCAGCGTGAGCAGCCTCGCCAGGGATTTTTTTTTGCCTTTCCCCACCCCTTTCTCTCTCAGCTGGCTGCGTGTCGAGGGCCCTTTCGCATCGCTGGGGATCCTCGGCAGCCCTGGAATCCTCTTCCCGGCATCACCTCCGGCTGGAGCCGAGCTGCGGCGATCATGGAGCTGAGGAGCGTGGTCTCCAGCGTGGAGAGCGGCGAGCAGGACACGGTCCTCAAGGTGCTTCAGGTCTACAACCGGGAGGTGAGCGAGCAGCACGTCTGCTGCCGGTGGAGGCTCTTTGCCAGCCTGGGAATTCCCATGCCATCCATCCCAGCTCCTCGGAACGCTACAGGCTGCTGGGTCCTGCCCATGCTTTATTGCTTGGGGTTTTGCTAGGATGCTGCCTCGCTCTGTCTCCCTTCCTTTGTGTGCTGGAAGGAAAGCACAGAGGGATTTTTATTATTATTATTATTATTATTTTCGTCATTATTATCATCATCATTATTATTATAGTTATCGTCATCCAAGTAAAACACCTTAAACACCTTCCCTGGAGGTGGTTGATTCCCCTTCCCTGGAGGTGTTTAAGGTTCGGGTAGACTTGGTGCTGAGGGACATGGGTTAGTGTTTGATAGGAATGGTTGGACCCGATGATCCGATCTTCCAACCTGGTTGTTCTCTGATTCTATGAAAACCTGGCAGGGAAATAAGCCTCCGCGAGCAGTTGTCGGAGGAGCTTTGCCGTTGAGGAGAGCTTGGAGGTTTCCAACCTGAGCTGCAGGTGGAATGGTTGTCGTGATTTGCAAGTAAAAGACCGTTAGAGGCGGCCAGGGATGGGCCGGAATCCGATACCGGCGCCAGATCTGGAAGCTGAGAGTCAGAAGCCGTATGGAATATCGAAAAGGAAGGTTGGGAAGCAGAGCTGAAGGCGTTTCCAGCCTTAAAGTGGCAAGAGATTATCTGTGAGGTAAATCCCTTTTGGAACGGGCTCTGGTTGTCAAGGGGGATTCCCTTCCCAGGGTTTTCGCCGAGCCCTGCGGCTCCTCCTGACTCACTCTGCGCCACTCAGGAGTGGGTGGGAATCCAGAGGGAAACCTGTGGATGTTCTGGATGAGGGAGAGCGAAGGAGGAGCAGGCTGGAGGGACTCGGGGCGCAAGGGGAGCTGGATGTGGTGCCTGAGGCACCAACCCACAGGGATTGGGGTGGGATTCCTCCAGCCGGAGCCTCTGGAGCGCAGGGAACGCCAGGTGCTGGCTGCTCTGTGAAAGAAGCAGAGCAATTCCAACGGATTACGAAACCGCGGAGGAGCCGAGCGTCTCCCTCGCCTTGTTTGTAGCGTGTGCAGTTTTGGGGGGATGTGTCCTACTTTGCTATTCCACACACGGACACTTCTGGATGGCCACGACGGCTGAAATCCAGGAGTGAGGTGGCAGGAGCCCACGGAGAGCACTGAGCCGCTGGTGCTTCTGGGGCTTGTTTGCTTGGTTTTGGGGGGACACGATTTATGGATTTTTAACCTGCTGCTTGTTCTGATGGGTTTCGTTTTGCGCCCCCAGAAATCTCAGTGCTTCACCTTTGACGATGAAGAGCGGGAAGAGCGGAAGGTAAGTGTCCTCTTTGCTCTTTCCCTCTCGTGGGGTGGAGTCTGTGTCCCTGCTCCTGGCGGGGGGGTTGGAACTAGATCTTTAGAGTCATAGAATCATAGAATAGAATCGTAGAATCGTAGAATCATAGAATCATAGAAATAGAATCACAGAATCATAGAATCACAGAATCATAGAATCACAGAATCACAGAATCACAGAATCATAGAAATAGAATCATAGAATCACAGAATCATAGAATCACAGAATCACAGAATCACAGAATCATAGAAATAGAATCATAGAATCACAGAATCACAGAATCATAGAATCACAGAATCACAGAATCACAGAATCACAGAATCATAGAATCAAAGAATCATAGAAATAGAATCACAGAATCACAGAATCATAGGATCATAGAATCATAGAATTATAGAAATAGAATCACAGAATCATAGAATCACAGAATCATAGAATCATAGAATCATAGAATCACAGAATCATAGAATCATAGAATCATAGAATCACAGAATCACAGAATCATAGAATCACAGAATCACAGAATCATAGAATCATAGAATCACAGAATCATAGAATCATAGAATCAGAGAAATAGAATCATAGAATCACAGAATCATAGAATCATAGAATCACGGAAATAGAATCATAGAATTATAGAATCACAGAATCATAGAAATAGAATCATAGAATCACAGAATCATAGAATCATAGAAATAGAATCACAGAATCACAGAATCATAGAATCACGGAAATAGAATCATAGAATCACAGAATCATAGAAATAGAATCATAGAATCACAGAATCATAGAATCATAGAATCACAGAATCATAGAATCATAGAAATAGAATCACAGAATCATAGAATCATAGAATCACAGAATCATAGAAATAGTATCATAGAATCACAGAATCACAGAACAACCAGGCTGGAAGAGACCCACCGGATCATCGAGTCCAACCCTTCCCATCAAGGTCCCTATTAAGGTCCCTTCCAACCCAAACTCTTCTCTGATTCCGACCCTGTTCACCCAGAGGCCTGAGACACTTCTGACTGTGCTCACAGCTCCCGTGTCTCCGTCTCCTCGTGTGGAAGGAGCCGGGAAATGCCTTTCTCCCTTCCCCAGGGTGTGATTGTGGGAATACTTCATCATGAAATGGGTTGGGTTAGAAGGGACCCTAAGGCCCATCCCGTTCCAACCCCCCTGCCGCGTGCGGAGCAGGACAGGTTGGTGGGAATGTGTCCCCCTCTGAGGCGTTCCTCGTTTCCAACGGCACAGAAAATGGCGCAGCTGCTGATCAGGTTCTTGGAGAGGGAGCTGCAGCCGTCCTGCCAGGTGACGTGTCTGGAGAGCATCCGCATCCTCTCCCGCGACAAGCACTGCCTGGAGCCCTTCGCCACCAAGGAAGGCCTCAGGACCCTGGCCAGGCACGCCGGCATCGACTACTCCGAGGAGCTGATCCGGGAGGTGCCCGACTTGGATGTCATCCTGGAGTCCCTCAAATGCCTCTGCAACATCGTCTTCAGCAGCCCCCGAGCGCAGGAGCTGACGGCCGAGGCCCGGCTGGTGGTGGGGCTGGCCAAGCGCATCAAACTCTACAACGAGGGGAGCCTCCCCCACGAGGTCAAGTTCTTCGACCTGCGCCTCCTCTTCCTCCTGACGGCGCTGAGGGTGGACGTGCGGCAGCAGCTGGCCCAGGAGCTCCGGGGAGTCAGCCTGATGACCGACACGCTGGAGCTGACCCTGGGCGTCAAGTGGATGGACCCGTACGAAGTCGCCGCCGAGGAGGGACCTCTCCCTCCTCTGCCTCGGCAGGAGACGGAGAGAGCCATGGAGATCCTCAAAGTGCTCTTCAACATCACCTTCGATTCCAGCAAGAGGGAGGTGGATGAGGTAAGGAGTCCCGAAATCCGCCTGTATCCAGGCTGATGGCTCTTCCTCCCGTCCCTGAGGCTCCGGACTGGTCCTCCTGCAGCCCTGGGAACGCGTAAGGGGATCAGAAGCTTCTGTGTCCCAACCTTCTGCTGCCATTTAGAGCATTTAACTTTAAAAGTTGTGTATTTTCCCTCCTGACCATGTGATTCATGGTGCAAGTAGGACAGCAGAGCCCCCGGGTCATCCGAGAATCCTGGAATGGGTTGGGTTGGAAGGGACCTCACAGCTTGTACAGTTCCATCCACCTCCCGCTGGATCAGGGGCTCCAAGCCCCATCCAACCTGCCCTTGGACCCCTCCAGGGATGGGGCAGCCACCCCTGCTCTGGGCAACCTCTTCCAGGACCTCCAACCCTCACAGGAGAACATTTCTCCCCAAGATCTCATCTCAATCTCCCCTCTTTCAGCTCCAAACCATTCCTCTCATCCCATCCCTGCCCAGAGCCCCTCCCCAGCTTTCCCAGAGCCTCTTTTAGCACTGGAAGGTAACTCTCTTCCGCGTGTGGCCTGTTGATGCTTCCCCTGGCCAAGGCCACAGGCTGGTGGGATGGAGAACGTCTCCCGCTGATCCATGGGCTGGTTCTGGGGCCTCTTCCAGCCCCCGACTCGCTGATAGAGAGTGAGGGGAAGGGATCAGGTGGCAAGAAGGCTGTGGATTGACTTCCAGAGGGGCTTGGGGAGGCTGGAGCAGCCACTGGAGGGAGGGACGGGCTGGCTGCAGCCGGGACAGGGGCTCTGGGGTGCGTCCCCTGTCCTGAATGGAGGCTTCCGCTCTCTCTTCGGGGACCAGGAAGACGCCGCGCTCTACCGGCACCTGGGAGCCCTCCTGCGCCACTGCCTGATGATCTCTGCCGACGGAGAGGACCGGACGGAGGAATTCCACAGGTCTGGCCTGGCCCTGGTGCTTCTGGAGCTCCGGGATCATAGAATCATAGAATCATAGAATCACAGAACAACCAGGTTGGAAGAGACCCATCGGATCATCGAGTCCAACCATTCCTATCAAACACTAAACCATGTCCCTCAGCACCTCATCTACCTGTGCCTTAAACACCTCCCGGGAAGGGGAATCAACCACCTTCCTGGGCAGCCTATTCCAATGCCCAATGACCGTTTCTGTGAAGAACTTCCTCCTAATCTCCAGCCTAAATCTCCCCTGGTGGAGCTTGAGGCCATTCCCTCTCGTCCTGTCCCCTGTCCCTTGGGAGAAGAGCCCAGCTCCCTCCTCTCTACAACCTCCTTTCAGGTAGTTGGAGAGAGCAATGAGGTCTCCTCTCAGCCTCCTCTTCTCCAGGATAAACACCCCCAGCTCTCTCAGCCGCTCCTCATAGGGCCTGTTCTCCAGCCCCTTCACCAGCCTCGTGGCTCTTCTCTGGACTCTCTCCAGAGCCTCAACATCCTTCTTGTGCTGAGGGGCCCACAAGTGAACACAGGATTCAAGGAGCAGCCTCCCCAGTGCTGAGTCCAGAGGGAGAATCACCTCCCTGGCCCTGCTGGTCACACCATTTCTGATCCAAGCCAGGATGCCCTTGGCCTTCTTGGCCCCCTGGGCACACTGCTGCCTCATGGTCAGTGGCTGTCGACCAACCCCCCCAGGTCCCTCTCCTCCTGGCAGCTTTCTAGACAGACTTCTCCCAGTCTGGAGCTCTGCTCAGGGTTGTTGTGCCCCAAGTGCAGGATGCGCCATTTGGCCGTGTTAAACCTCATCCCATTGGACTCAGCCCATGGATCCAGCCTGTTCAGGTCCCTTTGCAGAGCCTCCCGACCCTCCAGCAGATCCACACTTGCACACAGCTCAGTGTCATCTGCAAACTTGCTCAGGGTACCCTCAATGCCTTCATCCAGGTCATTGATGAAGACATTGAACGGGGCTGGACCAATTGAGCCCCAGGGGACCAATCAATACACTGCAATATTGATCTTCAGTATTAATCTTCAGTATTTTCAGTATTAATCTTCAATATCAGGCCTTCGCGGCAGTGCCACCCGCATCAGCACGCTGCTTGTTTGGTGCTTTAGTTAGAGAGCCCTTAATTATCTGTGTGCCTCGCGATGAGAAATGGCCAGTGTGACACTGCTGAGCGTCCGTGGAGGCCACAGGGTGTCAGCTCTGGGCAGGGACAGTGTCCTGTCCCCTCCCAAACCCCAAGATCCTTGGTTTCTCGGCTGTCACTGAAGTCTCTTCAGACTCCCAGAGAACAGCTCAGCCACCCAAAAAGCGGTTTAATTTCCCTTTTGGTGATGTGAGAAGCTTGGGATGCAGCCCAAGAGCAGGTTGGCTCTCAGGGTCCTCACACGCCTGGAAGTTTATAGAATCACAGAATGGTTTGGGCTGGAAGGGACCTCACAGCTCATCCAGTCCCACATCTCCCACTGGATCAGGGGCTCCAACCCCATCCAACCTGCCCTTGAGCCCCTCCAGCTCTTGGATCATCTCCTTGGCCTCCTCCTCGTGCTCTTAACAAACCGTCGTTTCTGGGTGGCAGAAGGACCTCTGTGAGCAGAGATCCCTGACGCTGCGTTCTCGTCTCTTTTATACCTCAGTCACACCGTGAACCTCCTGGGAAACCTCCCCCTGAAGTGTCTGGACGTCCTCCTGACCCCGAAAGTCCGTCCGGGCTCGCTGGAGTACATGGGGGTGAACATGGATGCAGTCAGCATCCTCCTGGATTTCCTGGAGCGGCGACTCGACAGGGTGAGTCGAGAGGCTGATGGTGGTGTCGGCACTGCTTGTTTTCCAAGCTCACTGGGTGAGTGGAGTTATAGAATCATAGAATCATAGAATAACCAGGTTGGAAGAGACCCATCGGATCTTCTAGTCCAACCATTCCTATCAAACACTAACCCATGTCCCTCAGCACCTCATCCACCCGTCCCTTAAACACCTCCAGGGAAGGGGAATCAACCACCTCCCTGGGCAGCCTATTCCAATGCCCAATGACCCTTTCTGTGAAAAACCTCCTCCTAATCTCCAGCCTAAATCTCCCCTGGGGGAGCTTGAGGCCATTCCCTCTCGTCCTGTCCCCTGTCCCTTGGGAGAAGAACCCAACTCCCTCCTCTCTACAACCTCCTCTCAGGGAGTTGTAGAGAGCAATGAGGTCTCCCCTCGGCCTCCTCTTCTCCAGGATAAACCCCCCCAGCTCTCTCAGCCGCTCCTCATAGGGCCTGTTCTCCAGCCCCGAGTCAAGTTCCACTCAACTCCACAGCGATCCAGGGGGGTCCTTGCCCTAAGGCCAAGCCAGCTGCGCATTTCAGCCTCTGGAGTCAGTCCAAAGGGCCTCCAGATCTTACCACTGCGCTTCTCGGCTCCGGATACCCAACATGACTCTGTCTAGCACTGTTGTGGCTGAGAGTGGGGCTTGGGAAACCATTTTGTAGAATCATAGAATCACCAGGTTGGAAGAGACCCACTGGATCATGGAGTCCAACCATTCCCATCAATCTCTAACCCATGTCCCTCAGCACCTCGGCCACACACACCTTAAGCCCCTCCAGGGAAGGGGAATCAACCCCCTCCCTGGGCAGCCTCTGACACTGACCAATCACCATTTCTGGGAAATATTTTATCCTAAAATCCATCCTGAGCTTCCCCTGGTGGAGCTTGAGGCCATTCCCTCTCGGCCTGTCCCTTGGGAGAAGAGCCCAGCTCCCTCCTCTCCACAACCTCCTCTCTTCTCAGGGAGTTGCAGAGAGCAAGGAGCTCTCCCCTCAGCCTCCTCTTCTCCAGCCTCAACCCCCCCAGCTCTCTCAGCCGCTCCTCTTCTTCTCCAGCCCCTTCCCCAGCTTCCTTGCTCTTCTCTGCACTCGCTCCACAGCCTCAACATCCTTCTGGTGCTGAGGGAGTGGAATTCATAGAATCACAGAATCACAGAATCATAGAATAACCAGGTTGGAAGGGACCCATCGGATCTTCTAGTCCAACCATAGTTCCTGCAGCAGAGGCTGTGTTCTTGCTTCCCTGTCCGTCCTCCTCCAGCAGGAGCCAAACTGCTCATCCTCGGTGTGACTGGTGAGATGTTTGTGGTGCTCCCGCAGGGACACAAGCTGAAGGAGAGTCTGACCCCTGTGCTGAACCTGCTGACCGAGAGCGCCCGTGTCCACCGCCAGACGAGGAAGTTCCTGAAGGCCAAGGTAGGAGCGGGATGGTGCCGCTGGGAGGACACAGCAAACCTCCAGCCAGACCCTCTCTGTCCCTGCTGGGTTCTGACACGCAGCGGGTGAGGCTCTTGGTGCTCACTGTGCTTCTCCACACGCTTTGTGGATTTATTGGTTTTCATAGAGTCGTGGAATGGGTTGGGTCGGAAGGAACCTTCCAGCCCATCCAGTCCCACACCTCCCACTGGCTCAGGGGCTCCAAGTTCCATCCAACCTGCCCTTGAACCCTCCAGGGATGGAGCAGCCACAGCTTCTCTGGGCAACTCGCTCCTAATCCTGTTGTAGCTGCTTTATGGGCCTTCCTTCCACGTCCTGACCTGCCGCCGCTGCTCCAGCTCCACTGACCACCCTCCCTGTGGCCCTGTAGGTGCTGCCGCCGCTGCGGGACGTGAGGAACCGGCCGGAGGTGGGGAACGCGCTGCGGAACAAGCTGGTGCGCTTGATGACTCACATCGACACCGACGTCAAGCACTGCGCGGCCGAGTTCCTCTTCGTGCTCTGCAAGGAGAGCGGTGAGGGCTCTGCAGGGGCTCCGAGTGCACCCGAGGGATGGGGAATATGCTCCAGGGGCTCTGTGTGTGCTCCAGGGATGGGGAATATGCTCCAGGGGTTCTGTGTGTGCTCCAGGGATGGGGAATGAGCTGCAGGGACTCTATATGTGCTCCAGGGATGGGGAATGAGCTGCAGGGACTCTATATGTGCTCCAGGGATGGGGAATGAGCCGCAGGGACTCTATATGTGCTCCAGGGATGGGGAATGAGCTGCAGGGGCTCTGTGTGTGCTCTCCAGGGATGGGGAATGAGCTGCAGTGGCTCTGTGTGCTCTCCAGGGATGGGGAATGAGCTGCAGGGGCTCTGTGTGTGCTCCAGGGATGGGGAATGAGCTGCAGGGACTCTATATGTGCTCCAGGGATGGGGAATGAGCTGCAGGGACTCTATATGTGCTCCAGGGATGGGGAATGAGCTGCAGGGGCTCTGTATGTGCTCCAGGGATGGGGAATGAGCTGCAGGGGCTCCGAGTGCACCCGAGGGATGGGGAATGAGCTGCAGGGGCTCTGTGTGCTCTCCAGGGATGGGGAATGAGCTGCAGGGGCTCTGTGTGCTCTCCAGGGATGGGGAATGAGCTGCAGGGTCTCTGTGTGTGCTCCAGGGATGGGGAATGAGCTGCAGGGACTCTATATGTGCTCCAGGGATGGGGAATGAGCTGCAGGGGCTCTGTGTGTGCTCCAGGGATGGGGAATGAGCTGCAGGGACTCTGTGTGTGCTCCAGGGATGGGGAATGAGCTGCAGGAGCTCTGTGTGTGCTCCAGGGATGGGGAATCCAACCTGGATAGTGTGGTTTGGGTGGACTTTGGCAGCCAACAGGAATTCCTGTCTCCCCTTGGGCTGGATCCACGGAGAAGGGACAAGCAGAGAGCATCCAGGTGCTCTGTGGGAAGGAGCTGCTGTCTCTGCTGTCGGAAGGGAGTGGAAAGCTCTGCTGGGACGGCCTGGTCTGTGTGCAGACCTCGTCCCAGGCTGCTGTCCCTGCTTTTCCTGGTCTGCGGTGCCGGGACCTCGCTCCCTGCCGCAGAGGGCAAAGAGGCGTCGGCGTTCCGGGTCTGGTGGACACACGGGAGCAGGTGGAGGGGAAGCTGAGAGTGGTGTCTCTCCCCTCTCCGGCAGTGTCGCGCTTCGTGAAGTACACAGGCTACGGGAACGCGGCCGGGCTGCTGGCAGCACGAGGCCTCATGGCTGGAGGCCGGGAAGAGGGAGAGTACTCGGAGGACGAGGACACGGACACCGAGGAGTACAAGGAGGCGAAGCCCAAGTAAAGAAATCTGCTCTGCTCTCACTGCACCTTCTTCCTCGGGAAAACGTTGCTGCCTGGGATTGGCAGGATGGGGCTGGTTCCCACGGCAGAGGGAAGGGAGGGATCGATGCGTCGGATGCACAGGAGTTGGGAAGCACCACTTCCCACTGCAGCAGAACTCGGGACCAAGGAGACAACCACCAGCCCTCCCATCATGTCCCTCTGCTCTGTGGAGGCACAGGAGGGCTTTGAATGCCCTTTTCTCCCTCCTCTGCTTCATCTCCCTCTGCTCTTTTGGCAGCATTAACCCCGTGACTGGACGCGTGGAGGAGAAACTTCCCAACCCCATGGAAGGGATGACGGAAGAGCAGAAGGAATACGAAGCCATGAAGTTAGTCAACATGTTCGACAAGTTGTCCAGGTACTGGAAAGCTGCGTTTGTCCCTGGCAGCGCTTCCAGCTCAGACCTTTCCTTGAGCACATTCCTGAGGTCACCACTGACTGAAGGATGTGAGAGAGAGTGGGAGAGACACATGGAGAGGGATTACCCTGAGCTGGGGGAGGGATTTCCATGGAGCAGCACAGATTTTGCCAGTGGATTTGAGCACCCAGGGGGGTGGGAGAAGGGCAGTGCAGCTCCCACAGGGATTCCCATCGTATGTTAGGGAGAGGAAGGTGATACTTTTCCTCTGGAAGTGCTGAACGCTGAGAACAGGCCCTAAACCTGAGCCTGTTCCAGGGAACGTGGAAGCCGATGGCGCTTCCAGCCACTGCCTCAGTGTGCCGGAGGCTGCCCCCCAGCTTCTGAAATGGGGTTCTCGGTGGTGGCCGGAGCGGCTCCCTTGAACCCCGAATCCCTTTTCCCCCCTGACTGCAGAGAGCAGGTGATCCAGCCCATGGGCATCACGCCCAGCGGCAACCTGGCCCCCATGGAGAACGCCATCCGCGACATGGCTGACGAACGATCGTCCTCCGACTCCGACCTGGGCCTGGACTGATCCCGACCGCTCGCCCCAACCTCGGAGAGCTGCGGAGCCTCCGTCCGCTCTCCCTCCGGAACTGGCGCCCGGAGGCTCGTCCTGGGCCAGAACCCTCCCTGCGGGATCCGGATCCGGCCTGGACCCCTCGCAGGCCACCGGGAACACCTCCTGCCTCCTTCCCAGCTCCAGAACCACCTCTCACCTGGCTCCACCTCGGTCGCCTCTCGGCAGCCTCGAGGATTTCACACTCCACGTCGCTTCCAGGACTTCCCAGTAGGATTTTGATTTTAAACGGGGGACGTTTGAGCAGAAGTGGGGACGGGAGGATCTCTGTCGCGCCCTCCCCGGCCTGCAGAGCATCTCGCGTGGCAGCAGCCGCTGTGCCCGGCTGCCTGGGGAAGCTGCTTCCCGCTGGGGCCACGGGAGACGGCAAGTGGTCGTTCATGGCTCTGGGAGCGTTGCCGGTGCAGCAGGAGGTAGCCGCACGCGTGCTCTGCCACGGAGCACACAGCCCTGGGAGCGTGTCGGACACAGAGGGAGCTGCGGGATGGCAACAGAGCCGTTGTGAGGAGCTTCCAGCATTCCCCTGGGCCAAGGGAGGGAGACACAGAAGGTCTCCATGTCCCACAGAGTCCAGCTTCTGCCTCCAGCCATTCCCCAGCTCTGTGTCTCCACCCCTGCCCCTCACACCAGGTGCTGGCGTCGCTCCTGCCCTTCGCTGCGGCTTAGATCTGGCTTTGGTTCTGTTTTGTTGTTTGTTTTTTTTTTTTTTTCCTTTTAAAGAAGATTGTTTTAAAGGAAATCGTCCGGTTCGTCTCCCGTAGCGGTGGCCCAGCCGTCCCGTCGCGAGTAGGAATGCAAGCGATGCTAGAATAAAGACAACCTGACACGGATACAGATCTTTATCAGTAAATCATTTTAAATAATTGGCACTGGGCTGATTGAAAAAGCCTTCCAGCAGCTCAAGCTGGTGTTGTAGAATGGGAATGGGGGGAAGGTCCCCCCTGAAGGGTTCCTGAATGGGAATGGGGGGCAGGTTCCCCCTGAAGGGTTCCTGAATGGGAATGGGGGGCAGGTCTCCCCTGAAGGGTTCCTGAATGGGAATGGGGGGCAGGTTCCCCCTGAAGGGTTCCTGAATGGGAATGGGGGGCAGGTCTCCCCTGAAGGGTTCCTGAATGGGAATGGGGGGCAGGTTCCCCCTGAAGGGTTCCTGAATGGGAATGGGGGGCAGGTTCCCCCTGAAGGGTTCCTGAATGGGAATGGGGGGCAGGTCTCCCCTGAAGGGTTCCTGAATGGGAATGGGGGGCAGGTTCCCCCTGAAGGGTTCCTGAATGGGAATGGGGGGCAGGTTCCCCCTGAAGGGTTCCTGAATGGGAATGGGGGGCAGGTTCCCCCTGAAGGGTTCCTGAATGGGAATGGGGGGCAGGTCCCCAGAGCAGCTTTCACCCCTCAATCAGCAGTTATTTCACCTGAGGAATAATCACTCCGAGTCCACAAGAGCTGAAGCAGATCAGGAGCAGAGTGGCTGAGGAGGAGCTGGGAGAGGCATTGGTGGGGGAGCTGGAAAACTCATTCCGAGCTGTCCTGCCCTAAGGCCTGAGCCCTGCAGCGTTTCCAGCTCCATCCCAGCCATCCAGACCCTCCAAGGGTCCAGGAGAGGGGTCCAAGTGGCACCTGCACAAGGAGGGAACGGTGCTCAGGGGCTCTGAAGTCTCTGGTAAGAAAGACTCCGTGAACAGAACCAGAACCAGTTTGCAGCTCAGCATTTGGGCACCGAGATCCCTTTGTCCTCCGGTCCCTGCTCTGCTCCCAGGATGAGCCTCTTCGCAGCATTCCAGGCCCACAGGGATTTGCTGCTGCAGAGCTCTTGGCCTCTTCCGTCCGTGCTGGGCTCCACACCGGCTCCTCCTCCAGCTCCCGTCGCTCTCCAGCCGCTGGGATCCAGCTCTGCTACCGGCCTTTCGCATCCAGCTGGGAACAGAAGGAGAACACGGCACGTTCCAGGCTGCGGGAACCCTCCCAGCCCTGCAGGGACGGACGCTGAGGGGTTCTCCGGCTCCGACATTATCCGTGTCCGGCGCCAACATCCACCCATGGATCTTGGACAGACGCAAAGGGGTGTGAGTGACCAACCAACATCCCCCCTGAGGCTGATGGTTCCCATTCCTTCCTTCCCATGAGCTGGGAAAGCAAGGACAGCCTGGATGCCAAAGAGGTACACGAGGGTGAGGGAGATTCCTCTACTGAGTACGGGACTGGACTGGGATATGGGATGCAGGAGATGGGACTGGACTGGGATATGGGATGCAGTTACAGGACTGGACTGGGTTAGTGGGATGCAGGAGATGGGACTGGACTGGGTTAGTGGGATGCAGGTGATAGGACTGGACTGGGTTAGTGGGATGCAGGAGATGGGACTGGACTGGGTTAGTGGGATGCAGGTGATGGGACTGGACCGGGTTAGTGGGATGCAGGAGATGGGACTGGACTGGGTTAGTGGGATGCAGGAGATGGGACTGGACTGGGTTAGTGGGATGCAGTTACAGGACTGGACTGGGTTAGTGGGATGCAGGAGATGGGACTGGACTGGGTTAGTGGGATGCAGGAGATGGGACTGGACTGGGTTAGTGGGATGCAGGAGATGGGACTGGACTGGGTTAGTGGGATGCAGGTGATGGGACTGGACTGGGTTAGTGGGATGCAGTTACAGGACTGGACTGGGTTAGTGGGATGCAGTTACAGGGAATTTTCCGGCTGTTCGCCTCCAGCTCCAGGAAATCTTGCCTCTGAGGCCTCTGAGAGCCTTTTCTGCTTTGGGATCCAACCAGAGGAAATCAGGACAAATCCCTTCAGTGACCCAGTGTGTTGCTGCTAAGAGGAAGCCCTGAAGTGCTCTCTCTCAGCCCAAACCTCAGCCTTTTCCCTGCTCTCTGTCCATTTGAGTTGGGAGGGACCTCCCAGCCCATCCAGTCCCACACTTCCCGCTGGATCAGGGGCTCCAAGCCCCATCCAACCTGCCCTTGAACCCTCCAGGGATGGGGCAGCCAGCCCTGCTCTGGGCAACCTGTTCCAGGGCCTCCAACCCTCCCAGGAAAACATTTCTCCCTGAGATCTCATCTCCATCTCCCCTCTTTCAGCTCAAAATCACTCCCACTCAGGCTGTCACTTCACTCCTTTAACCGTCCTGCGCTTCCCCGTGTCCCTTTTTCCTGAGCACAGACTTGCTCCCCCTGGAATAACATAACAACGAAGAGGCTGATGGTGGGAGATGAGGCTCTGAGCCCAGTCTTGCTCCCCCTGGAATAATATAATAACCAAGAGGCTGATGAGGGGAGATGAGGATCTGAGCCCAGTCTTGCTCCCCCTGGAATAATATAATAACGAAGAGGCTGATGAGGGGAGATGAGGCTCTGAGCCCAGTCTTGCTCCCCCTGGAATAATATAATAACCAAGAGGCTGATGGGGGGAGATGAGGCTCTGAGCCCAGTCTTGCTCCCCCTGGAATAACATAACAACGAAGAGGCTGATGGGGGGAGATGAGGCTCTGAGCCCAGTCTTGCTCCCCCTGGAATAACATAACAACGAAGAGGCTGATGGGGGGAGATGAGGCTCTGAGCCCAGTCTTGCTCCCCCTGGAATAATATAATAACCAAGAGGTTGATGGGGGGAGATGAGGCTCTGAGCCCAGTCTTGCTCCCCTTGGAATAATATAATAACCAAGAGGCTGATGGGGGGAGATGAGGCTCTGAGCCCCTTCCCATCTTTTCTTTCTCCGCCTGGACGAGCGCTTCCATCTCCGCCGCCCACCCCAGCAGCTCCACCAGCTTTTTGACGCCGCTGACGACGTCCCCGAGCTCGGCCACGTCCCTGTGGCGCTGCTGCCAGGCGAAGGGCCCCACGAGGTCTCGGTTGATGAGGACGCGAGGGACGGAGCTGCGGACGGCTCCGGCCAGGCTGGCAAACGGCTCCACCTGACGGAACGAGACCCCGAGGGACACGGAGCACCTGTCATCCCAGAACTGGGATGGATGGAAAAGTTCTCCCACTGCAGGATGAGCTTCCCAGCATCTCAGGGGGTGGATGTCACCAGGAATCTAGTGGCCTCACTGAAGAAAGACGCAAAACTCCTCTCTTGGGACAGGAAAACACCTTCAGCAGGTGTGGGAAGGGCTCTCAGAGAGCAGGAACCCCACTTCAGAGAATCATAGAACAACCAGGTTGGAAGAGACCCATCGGATCATGGAGTCCAACCATTCCTATCAAGCACTAAACCAAGTCCCTCACTTCTTACTCTGCCACTTCAAACTGTGTCCCCACAACCCACCTCAGCTCCTCTAAGCCCTCCCTGTCCTCCCAATCCCCCTCAGGCCCTGCTCTCCGTCTGCCTTTTTTTCCGGGGTTGTCCCAGACCTCCAGCGACGTCCCGAGGACGAGGAGCAGGTCAGCCAGGGGGAAGTCGGTCAGGTGGAGCCAGAAGCGCTGCGGGAGCTCCTCGCCGAAGAAGACTATGTCCGGCTTGACGAGCCCGGAGCAGACGGAGCAGCGAGGGACCTTGTCGGCCATCACGTCCCCCTGGAGCGACAGCACCGAGACCACTCGTTACAGGGCAGCAAGGAACACTCTCTGCTCTCAATTCCCCTGGAGCAATTAGCGCCAACATTGCAGAGCTCCAGACTGGGAGAAGTCTGTCTAGAAAGCTGCCAGGAGGAGAGGGACCTGGGGGGGTTGGTCGACAGCCACTGACCATGAGGCAGCAGTGTGCCCAGGGGGCCAAGAAGGCCAAGGGCATCCTGGCTTGGATCAGAAAGGGTGTGAGCAGCAGGGCCAGGGAGGTGATTCTCCCTCTGGACTCAGCACTGGGGAGGCTGCTCCTTGAATCCTGTGTTCAGTTGTGGGCCCCTCAGCACAAGAAGGATGTTGAGGCTCTGGAGAGAGTCCAGAGAAGAGCAACGAGGCTGGTGAAGGGGCTGGAGAACAGAATCTATGAGGAGCGGCTGAGAGAGCTGGGGGGGTTTATCCTGGAGAAGAGGAGGCTGAGGGGAGACCTCATTACTCTCTCCAACTCCCTGAGAGGAGGTTGTAGTGAGGAGGGAGCTGGGCTCTTCTCCCAAGGGACAGGGGACAGGCCGAGAGGGAATGGCCTCAAGCTCCACCAGGGGAGATTTAGGCTGGAGATTAGGAGGAAGTTTTTCACAGAAAGGGTCATTGGGCATTGGAATAGGCTGCCCAGGGAGGTGGCTGATTCCCCTTCCCTGGAGGGTTTAAGGGACAAGTGGACAAGGTGCTGAGGGACATGGGTTAGCGATTGATGGGAATGGTTGGACTCGATGATCCAGTGTGTCTCTTCCAACTTGATCCTATGATTCTATGACACCTCCTTGGAGGAGCATCCAGCTCCAGATGTGGTCTCTTCGAAGGAAAAGCCACAGGCTGCAGCGTTAGCCCCACCAGCAGCTTCTCCTACACACACAGAGTTGTGTCTCATTGCCCCAACGGCGACAACTCACCCGGAATTTCTCTCCTGGGAAGTTCCTTCGGCAGACGGTGCACGTGGCGGTGGCGAAGGTGCCGTGGGCTTCCACCAGTTTATCGGGAGGGATCCCAGCAGCTGGAACACAGCGCGAGGGAGAGGAGCAGCTCAGCACGAGGCAACTGGACTGGGAATGACGTGTTCCCAGTCCCACAGGGAAGCTGGGGAGGGATATTTCTCAGGGATAGGATGAGGGAAGAGTTTAAAAGTGAAAAAGGGGAGATTGAGATGAGATCTTGGGGAGAAATGTTTTGCTGTGAGGGTTGGGAGGATGATTTCCAGAGCAGGGGCGGCTGCCCCGTCCCTGGAGGGTTCAAGGGCAGGTTGGATGGGGCTTGGAGCCCCTGATCCAACGGGAGGCGGCACTGGATGGGCTGGGAGGTCCCCTCAAGCCAACCCATTCCATGATTTCTCCAGTCTTGCCTCCCATTCTCCTCACCCTGGTCTCTTCCAGCCGCTCCGAGCCCGAGGGACGGGGAAGGGGAACTCACCCCTCTCCAGGCCGTCGATGTTCTGGGTGTACAGGCGCAGGAGCTGCCCCTTCTCGTGCAGGAGCCTCAGGAAATAGTGGGCGTAGTTGGGCCTGTAGCTGCCGGGATAGAGCTCCTTGGCCAGGGTGAAGAAGGGCTTGGGGTTGGCGAAGAAATAGGCCAGTTCGAAGATGGCCTCGGGGTAGGGGATGTCGTACTGCTCCAGGTTGCTGTAGAGGCCGCTCCCTGGAGACCTGCGAGGAGAGGGAACCCTCTGTACTCAGCACTGGGGAGGCTGCTCCTTGAATCCTGTGTTGAGTTGTGGGCCCCTCAGCACAAGAAGGATGTTGAGGCTCTGGAGAGAGTCCAGAGAAGAGCAACGAGGCTGGTGAAGGGGCTGGAGAACAGGCCCTATGAGGAGCGGCTGAGAGAGCTGGGGGGGTTTATCCTGGAGAAGAGGAGGCTGAGAGGAGACCTCATTGCTCTCTACAACTCCCTGAGAGGAGGTTGTGGAGAGGAGGGAGCTGGGCTCTTCTCCCAAGGGACAGGGGACGGGACGAGAGGGAATGGCCTCAAGCTCCACCAGGGGAGATTTAGGCTGGAGATTAGGAGGAAGTTTTTCCCGGAAAGGGTCATTGGGCATTGGAACAGGTTGCCCAGGGAGGGGGTTGATTCCCCTTCCCTGGAGGTGTTTAAGGCACAGGTAGATGAGGTGCTGAGGGACATGGGTTAGTGTTTGATAGGAATGGTTGGACTGGAAGATCCGATGGGTCTCTTCCAACCTGGTTGTTCTATGATTTTATGATTCTATGAATGGCCTCAAGCTCCACCAGGGGAGGCTCAGGATGGATTTTAGGAAAAAAATATTTCCTGGAAAGGGTGATTGGTCAGTGTCAGAGGCTGCCCAGGGAGGGGGTTGAGTCCCTTCCCTGGAGGGTTTAAGGTGTGGGTGGCCGAGGTGCTGAGGGACATGGGTTAGTGATTGATGGGAATGGTCGGACTCCATGATCCGGTGGGTCTCTTCCAGCCTGGTTGGTCTCTGATTCTCTGAGAAAGCACAACTAGCAAGAGGAAGGCGTCACCTGAAGTCGGGGATGCCGCTGGGCGTGCTGATCCCTGCTCCGGCCATCACCACCACTCGGCGACACTCCCGCTTCCGAAGGAGCTCGGCCACGTCCCGCAGGGACAGCTGCTGCTTCCCACCGTCTCCTCCCCACTGACCCAGGCCCAGAGTGGCTCCGGCAGCCGCCGACAGCGAGAAGGATCGGGAGCCCTGGATCCTGCTGGGAACGGGGAGAGAGCAGGAGAGGTCAAGATGGACAATGGCTTTGGCTGGAGAAGAGCTCACCCCACGGATTCCATAGAGTTCCCCTCACTCAGTGCTCACTCAGTCCTGCTGAGAGTGCTCTGAGAGACACCCGGAGGGGGTTCAAGGGCAGGTTGGATGGGACTTGGAGCCCCTGATCCCGTGGGAAGTGGAACTCAATGGGCTGCGAGGTCTCTTCCAACCCAAACCATCCCATAATTCTAATTCTTGAGGAGCCAAGGGAGCTCTGGCTCTCAGCACCAGGCAAGGAGCAATTCCTGAGCTCTGCCCTGCAAGAACACGGCTCTGTCCTTGCTCCTCCAGATTCCCAGGAGCTAAGCTCCTGGGGCTTGGTTTAGTGTTTGATAGGAATGGTTGGACTAGAAGATCCGATGGGTCTCTTCCAGCCTGGTTGTTCTATGATTCTATGATTCTAAGCTCGACGCTGATTCCTCTGGTGATTTCCCTGCTCCTCGAGCTCCCGGATCATGGAGATCCAACCCATCAAGGAGGAGAGGTGACGTCCTCCATCCCTTTCATTGCAATCGCCGGTTCCTTCCCTCGCGGAGGGCACCGAGGGGCACACGAAGCGGAGCAGCTGTACCTCCCAGCCTCTCCTTCTCCGTCTGCAGGGCCAGGGGAGGGCCAGGCCGGGATCCCCGACACTCCTCTGCAGCCGCCGGGCCTGGGGCCGCGTTCCCACAGGCTCCTCCAAGCTGTGGGAAAACGGGGAGCAGGGAATGGGGGGGTGAGGGGAGAACTAGGGGGGCAGCAGCGCCGCTACTGGGGTCTCTGCTGCCTCTGCCTCTCCCCTCAGGATCCACTCGTGCCCCTCAGGGACCCCTCCTGACCCTCAGCTTCACCTCAGGTCCCTCTCCCATCCCTCAGGACCCTCTCCCACCCCTCAGCCCCTGCTTAGGGTCCAATGCTGCCCCTCAGGACCTGCTCCTGTCCCTCAGACTCTGCTTAGAGTCCCCTCCTGCCCCTCAGCCTCACCTCAGGTGCCTCTCCCATCCCTCAGGACCCTCTCCCACCCCTCAGGTTCCTCTCCCATCCCTCAGCCCCTGCTTGGGGTCCAATGCTGCCCCTCAGGACCTGCTCCTGTCCCTCAGACTCTGCTTAGAGTCCCCTCCTGCCCCTCAGCCTCACCTCAGGTGCCTCTCCCATCCCTCAGGACCCTCTCCCACCCCTCAGCCCCTGCTTGGGGTTCAATGCTGCCCCTCAGGACCTGCTCCTGTCCCTCAGACTCCACTTAGAGTCCCCTCCTGCCCCTCAGCTTCACCTCAGGTCCCTCTCCCATCCCTCAGGTTCCTCTCCCATCCCTCAGCCCCTGCTTGGGGTTCAATGCTGCCCCTCAGGACCTGCTCCTGTCCCTCAGACTTCGTTTAGAGTCCCCTCCTGCCCCTCAGCCTCACCTCAGGTCCCTCTCCCATCCCTCAGGACCCTCTCCCACCCCTCAGCCCCTGCTCAGGGTCCAATCCTGCCCCTCAGGGATCACTCTTGCCTCTCATCCCTCCTCACTCAGGACCCTCTCCCATCCCTCAGCCCCTGTTTGGGGTCCAGTGCTGCCCCTCAGGACCTGCTCCCATCTCTCAGCCTCACCTCAGGACCCTCTCCCACCACTCAGGACCCTCTCCCACCCCTCAGCACCTGCTCAGGGTTCAATGCTGCCCCTCAGGACCTACTCCCATCTCTCAGACCCTGCTTAGGGTCCAATGTTGCCCCTCAGGGACCACTCTTGTCCCTCAGCTCCCCTCTCAGGACCCTCTCCTGGCTCTCAGCCCCTGCTCAGGGTCCAATGCTGCCCCTCAGGACCTGCTCCTGTCCCTCAGACTCTGCTGAGAGTCCCCTCCTGCCCCTCAGCCTCACCTCAGGTCTCTCTCCCACCACTCAGGACCCTCTCCCATCCCTCAGCCCTTGTTTAGGGTCCAATGCTGCCCCTCAGGACCTGCTCCTGTTCCTCAGACCCTGCTTAGAGCCCGATCCTGCTTCTCAGCCTCACCTCAGGTGCCTCTCCCATCCCTCAGGACCCTCTCCCATCCCTCAGCCCCTGCTTGGGTTTCAATGCTGCCCCTCAGGACCTGCTCCTGCCCCTCAGCTTCACCTCAGGACCCTCTCCCACCCCTCAGCCCCTGCTCAGGGTCCAATGCTGCCCCTCAGGGACCTGCTCCTGTCCCTCAAACTCTCCTTAGAGTCCCCTCCTGCCCCTCAGCTTCACCTCAGGTCCCTTTCCCATCCCTCAGGGACCACTCTTGCCCCTCCATCCCCTCTCAGGACCCTCTCCCACCCCTCAGCCCCTGTTTAGGGTCCAGTGCTGCCCCTCAGGACCTGCTCCTGTTCCTCAGACCCTGCTTAGAGCCCGATCCTGCTTCTCAGCCTCACCTCAGGTCCCTCTCCCATCCCTCAGCCCCTGCTTGGGGTTCAATGCTGCCCCTCAGGGACCACTCTTGCCCCTCAGCTTCACCTCAGGACCCTCTCCCACCCCTCAGCCCCTGCTCAGGGTCCAATGCTGCCCCTCAGGGACCACTCTTGCCCCTCCATCCCCCCTCAGGACCCTCTCCCACCACTCAGGACCCTCTCCCATCCCTCAGCCCCTGTTTAGGGTTCAATGCTGCCCCTCAGGACCTGCTCCTGTCCCTCAGACTCCGCTTAGAGTCCCCTCCTGCCCCTCAGCCTCACCTCAGGTCCCTTTCCCATCCCTCAGGGACCACTCTTGCCCCTCCATCCCCTCTCAGGACCCTCTCCCATCCCTCAGCCCCTGTTTAGGGTCCAGTGCTGCCCCTCAGGACCTGCTCCCGTTCCTCAGACCCTGCTTAGAGCCCGATCCTGCTTCTCAGCCTCACCTCAGGTCCCTCTCCCATCCCTCAGCCCCTGCTTGGGGTTCAATGCTGCCCCTCAGGACCTGCTCCTGCCCCTCAGCTTCACCTCAGGACCCTCTCCCACCCCTCAGCCCCTGCTTAGGGTCCAATGCTGCCCCTCAGGGACCACTCTTGCCCCTCCATCCCCCCTCAGGACCCTCTCCCACCCCTCAGGACCCTTAGGGCCCCTCAGCCCCCGCACAGGGTCCGCTCCTTCCCCCTTAGGGCCCCTCCCACCCCCTGGGTCCAAGCCAGAGGCACCCGCCCCGCCCCCACCCGCCGCCAGCAGCCTCTGCCCCGCTCGGCGCTCCATGCCGGCTCCGCCCCCTACCCGCCCTCCGCTACCGTAATGCCACGAGTAGCCGCGCCCCCTACCCGCTGCACCCCCCACCCCCGCCCCACCCACTCGCTCCAACAGCATTTGGGGTCGTTTAGATAGTTTATTGTGTGGGAAGAGGGGGGATGGGGGGGAAGGGGGTCAGGCGTGAGGAGTCGCGTCGCCACGGTTACCGCGCGGGGTGAGGGGGCGGCGCCTCGAGGCATTACGGTACCCACAGTGCGGTATACCGGGAACTACTGTACCCACAATGCTCCGCGTGATATACAGGAACTACTGTACCCACAATGCTCTGCGCGGTATACAGGAACTACCATACCCACAATGCTCTGCGCGGTATACAGGAACTACCATACCCACAGTGCTCTGCGCGGTATACAGGAACCACTATACCCACAATGCTCTGCGCGGTATACGAGAACTACTATACCCACAGTGCTCTGCGTGGTATACAGGGACTGCCATACCCACAATGCTCTGTGCGGTATATGAGAACTACTATACCCACAGTGCTCTGCGCGGTATACAGGAACCACTATACCCACAATGCTCTGTGCGGTATATGAGAACTACTATACTCACAGTGCTCTGCGTGATATACAGGAACTACTATACCCACAGTGCTCTGCGCGGTAGACAGGAACTACTATACCCACAGTGCTCTGCGCGGAGCCTCCTGGTGTTGTTGTACCCGCTTGCGGCGCCGGAAGTGAGTTCGCACTTCCGGCCGGTAGGGCCTGTGCAGCCGCCGCCGCCGCCGCCACCACCACCATCGCCATGAAGGACGTGCCAGGGTTCCTGCAGCAGTGCCAGAGCGCTGGGCCGGGCCAGGCCGCCGTGTGGCATCGCCTGGAGGAGCTCTATAACAAGAAGTGAGTCGGGGGGCTGATTCCCGAGCTGTTTCCCTTGAGGTTGCTTTACCTCAGCGCTCCGGGGGCCGCCTGTGCTGCCGGTTTTCCTCTCCGGCTTCTCCCTCGGTTGAGGCCGTGAGCGTGGGCCGCAGGGCTCACCCCCTGCCCTTCTCGTGTCTTTAGGCTCTGGCACCAGCTCACCCTGCAGGTGTTGGACTTCGTCCAGGACCCCTGCTTTGCCCAGGGAGATGGGCTCATCAAGGTGAGGAGGGGCCTCTCTGGGGCTCTGAGGGGCTCGTGAATGTGAGGCTCACTGGGGCAAGGAGGGAGCTTGTCAAGGCGAGGAGGGGCTCACTGGGGCTCTGAGGGGGCTCCTCAAGGTGAGGAGAGGCTCACTGGGGCTCTGAGGGGGCTCCTCAAGGTGAGGAGAGGCTCACTGGGGCTCTGAGGGGGCTCCTCAAGGTGAGGAGAGGCTCACTGGGGCTCTGAGGGGGCTCGTCGAGGTGAGGAGAGACTCACTGGGGCTCCAAGGAGCTCACTGGGGCTCTGAGGGGGCTCCTCAAAGTGAGGAGGGACTCACTGGGGCTCTGAGGGGGCTCCTCAAGGTGAGGAGATTCTCACTGGGGCTCTGAGGGGGCTCGTCGAGGTGAGGAGGGGCTCACTGGGGCTCCAAGGAGCTCACTGGGGCTCTGAGGGGCTCATCAAAGTGAGGAGGGGCTCACTGGGGCTCTGAGGGGGCTCCTCAAGGTGAGGAGAGATTCACTGGGGCTCCAAGGAGCTCACTGGGGCTCTGAGGGGGCTCCTCAAGGTGAGGAGATTCTCACTGGGGCTCTGAGGGGGGTCGTCAAGGTGAGGAGGGGCTCATTGGGGCTCCAAGGGGCTCGTCGAGGTGAGGAGGGGGCTCTCTGCGGCTCTGAGGGGCTCGTGAATGTGAGGAGGGGCTCACTGGGGCAAGGAGGGAGCTTGTCAAGGCGAGGAGGGGCTCACTGGGGCTCTGAGGGGGCTCCTCAAAGTGAGGAGGGACTCACTGGGTCTCTGAGGGGGCTCCTCAAGGTGAGGAGAGACTCACTGGGGCTCCAAGGAGCTCACTGGGGCTCCAAGGGGCTCCTCAAGGTGAGGAGATTCTCACTGGGGCTCTGAGGGGGCTTGTCGAGGTGAGGAGGGGCTCACTGGGGCTCCAAGGGGCTCGTCGAGGTGAGGAGGGGGCTCTCTGGGGCTCTGAGGGACTTGTGAATGTGAGGAGGGGCTCACTGGGGCAAGGAGGGAGCTTGTCAAGGCGAGGAGGGGCTCACTGGGGCTCCAAGGAGCTCACTGGGGCTCTGAGGGGCTCCTCAAGGTGAGGAGATTCTCACTGGGGCTCTGAGGGGCTCCTCAAAGTGAGGAGGGACTCACTGGGGCTCTGAGGGGGCTCATCGAGGTGAGGAGAGACTCACTGGGGCTCCTCAAGGTGAGGAGAGACTCACTGGGGCTCCTCAAGGTGAGGAGATTCTCACTGGGGCTCTGAGGGTCTCATCAAGGTGAAGAGGGCCTCACTGGGTCAAGGAGGGGGCTCGTCAAGGCTCTGAGGGGCTCATCGAGGTGAGGAGGGGCTCATCAAGGCTCTGAGGGGCTCATTGAGGTGAGGAGGGGCTCACTAGGGCTATGAGGGGCTCTGAGGGGCTCATGAAGGTGAGGAGGGTCTCCCTGGGGCTCTAAGGGGCTCATCGAGGTGAGGAGGGAGCTCACTGGGGCTCTGAGGGGCTCCTCAAGATGAGGAGGAGCTCACTGGGGCTATGAGGGTCTCATCGAGCTGAGGAGGGGCTCACTGGGGCTATGAGGGGCTCATCGAGGTGAGGAGGGGGCTCACTGGAGTTCTGAGGGTCTCATCGAGGTGAGGAGGGGCTCACTGGGGCTATGAGGGGCTCATCGAGGTGAGGAGGGGGCTCGTCAAGGTGAGGAGAGTCTCGCTGGGGCTCCAAGGGGCTCCTCAAGGGAAGCAGGGACCTCAAAACCCAGCCAGTCCCACACCTCCCACTGGATCAGGGGCTCACAGCCCCATCCAACCTGCCCTTGAGCTCCCCCAGGGATGGGGCAGCTCCGGCTTCTCAGGTCACCCCGAGGCGATACCTGCACTCGCTGTGGGTGTTTGGGGCTTGGTTGGTGCATGATTCCTTCGATAGGAATGGTTGGACTAGAAGATCCGATGGGTCCCTTCTGACCTGGTTGTTCTGTGATTCCATGAGGGTCCTGCTGGGATCAAACGAATCCTTATTATTGGAAACCTCGAATCGATTCCTTCGTTTCTTTGGCTGAGGTGGTTCAGGGAGAGGGCGCAGGGGATGATTTTTAATCTTCCTTTATGAGTTTCCATCTAGGAGCTCAGCCTGGGCCCTGGGGTGTTCCGCGACACTCTGAGGGGTTCGGCAGAGGGTGTTGTGGGATGGTACCACCCGACTTCTGAGCGTCTTGGATCCCTCCCTTCAGCCGGGAGGATTTTGCAGGGATGGGATGATGTAAAACGAGGGATTCGGGGTCCTGGATCGCGTAGATGTGCGACGGGAACGACTCTGGGATTGGGATAGAAGCAGCACGTGTGGCGGTTGAACTGGACTCTGCTTTAGAATCATACAACAACCAGGTTGGAAGAGACCCTCCGGATCATCGAGTCTTGCCCTGACCGTGTCTCTCTCTGTGCCCACAGCTTTACGAGAACTTCATCAGCGAGTTCGAGCACAGGTGAGGCTGCTTTTTGGGGGTTCTGGGCCCCGCGGGGTGCTCAGGCTGTTCTGACAGGGTTTGTGTTGCAGGGTGAACCCCCTGTCGCTGGTGGAGATCATCCTGCACGTCGTCAGGCAGATGACGGGTATGTGGCCTTGTTGTTAATTCACGCTTTTAATTGGGGCCTGGGGGACGGTGATGGGCTGATCTGCACCGTCCTGCGTCTGTCCTGTTGGGGTTTCGGAGCAGGAAGCAGCGAATTGGAGCTGTGATCCTGCACTTGGGGCACAACAACCCTGAGCAGAGCTCCAGACTGGGAGAAGTCTGTCTAGAAAGCTGCCAGGAGGAGAGGGACCTGGGGGGGTTGGTCGACAGCCACTGACCATGAGGCAGCAGTGTGCCCAGGGGGCCAAGAAGGCCAAGGGCATCCTGGCTTGGATCAGAAATGGTGTGACCAGCAGGGCCAGGGAGGTGATTCTCCCTCTGGACTCAGCACTGGTGAGGCCGCTCCTTGAATCCTGTGTTGAGTTGTGGGCCCCTCAGCACAAGAAGGATGTTGAGGCTCTGGAGAGAGTCCAGAGAAGAGCAACGAAGCTGGTGAAGGGGCTGGAGAACAGGCCTTATGAGGAGCGGCTGAGAGAGCTGGGAGGGTTTATCCTGGAGAAGAGGAGGCTGAGAGGAGACCTCATTGCTCTCTCCAACTCCCTGAAAGGAGGTTGTGGAGAGGAGGGAGCTGGGCTCTTCTGCCAAGGGACAGGGGACAGGACGAGAGGGAATGGCCTCAAGCTCCACCAGGGGAGATTTAGGCTGGAGATTAGGAGGAAGTTTTTCACACAGAGGGTCATTGGGCATTGGAATAGGCTGCCTAGGGAGGTGGTTGATTCACCTTCCCTGGAGGTGTTTAAGGCACAGGTGGATGAGGTCCTGAGGGACTTGGTTTAGTGTTTGATAGGAATGGTTGGACTAGAAGATCCGATGGGTCTCTTCCAACCTGGTTGTTCTATGATTCAATAACAACCACGATGTCGAGCGGCAGCTCTGGGGAAGCAGCCAGAGGCAGAAAGCTGGATCCTTCAGAAGGGGTTGGGGCAGAGCTCTAGGGCTAATCAAGTAAATACAGCAACTTTTTTATTGTGTCCTGAGGTGATTCTCTTGATTCCCACCTGGGGAGATTCCTCAGATCCCTTCTTCATAGAACATAGAGTCACAGAACAACCATGTTGGAAGGGACCCATTGGATCTTCTAGTCCAACCAGTCCTCCTCCTCTCTCATTCCACTCCTCTTCGGATGAACTGTCTCCAGTTCAGGCTTTCAGAGAATCCTGGGTTCCCATCCAGCTCCATCCCCTTCCCTTGGGATTTATCTCTAGGCTGAGATTTTGCTCCATGGGAATTCCTGACATTGCTGCTATTTTTTTTTTTTTTTCCCTTTCCAGATCCCAACGTGGCCCTTACTTTTCTGGAAAAGACTCGAGAAAAGGTGTGTTTGAAGTCGCCTCTTTTGATATCTTGTAGGAATCATTTTGAACGTGAGAACATATAGAGTCCTGGAGTGGGTTGGGTGGGAAGGGACCTCAGAGCCCACCCAGTCCCACACCTCCCACTGGATCAGGGGCTCCAGCCTCATCCAACCTGCCCTTGAGCCCCTCCAGGGATGGGGCAGCCACCCTTGCTCTGGGAAACCTGTTCCAGGCCTCCGCAGCCTCATTTCTCTGTCAGATTTCCTTACAATCTCCCTTATTTAAACTGGAAACTGTTCCCCTTGTGCTCTCCCTGTGCTTCTGACTCGTGAGGCGGCTCGTTCCAGCCTGGCTGCACCGTCATGGTCTCTTGCCACGTGTTTCTCTAACTGCAGGTCAAGAGCAGCGACGAAGCCGTCATCCTGTGCAAAACGGCCATCGGGGCTCTCAAGCTGAACATCGGGGACCTGCAGGTCACCAAGGTGAGAGGCTGTGCCGGCCGATCGGATCCTCTGGGGCACCGCGACGTGCGGACGTGCTTGTACCTCCGTTGGGGACGACGTGACGATGAGCAGGCAGCTCCTGGGGCTTCCAGGAAGAGCTGTGGTTCTGATTTACGATCCCACAGGCTGTGAAAACCCCAGCCTGGTGCTCGCGGCCGAGTCTCTGCGGTGTCTGATGTGAGCTAGAGTGGGGCTGGTGCTGTTTGCGGCCCAGAGCCCATCCCTGCAGCCCAGGAAAGAATTGGAAATGCCTGGATAGAGAATTAGAGAATCAGAGAATCACCAGGTTGGAAGAGACCCACCGGGTCATCGAGTCCAACCATTCCCATCAATCTCTAACCCATGTCCCTCAGCACCTCGACCACCCACACCTTAAACCCTCCAGGGAAAGGGAATCAACCACCTCCCTGGGCAGATTCCACCAATGCCCAGTGACCTTTTCCATGAAGAATTTCTCTCTGATGTCTACTTGGAGCTCAAGTGGAGCTTGAGGCCGTTCCCTCTCGCCCTGTCCCTTGGGAGAAGAGCCCAGCTCCCTCCTCTCCACAACCTCCTCTCTTCTCAGGGAGTTGCAGAGAGCAAGGAGCTCTCTCCTCAACCTCCTCTTCTCCAGCCTCAACCCCCCCAGCTCTCTGCTTCGCTACAGAGTGAGCATGACCTCTTCCACCTGTTCGATAGAATTGGTTGGACTTGATGATCCCCTAGGTCTCTTCCAACCTGGTTGTTCTACGATTTTATGTTTCTATGGTTCTTCCCCGTGGGGAGCAGCAAGACCTGGAGCACTCCCAACTCTACCCGAGTTTCCTGCCCCTCTAGGAGACCATCGAGGAGGTGGAGGAGATGCTGAACAACCTCCCTGGGGTGACCTCCGTCCACAGCCGCTTCTACGACCTCTCCAGCAAGTACTACCAGACGATTGGCAACCACGCCTCCTACTACAAGGACGCTCTGCGCTTCCTGGGATGCATCGACGTGAAGGATCTGCCAGGTAGCTCCTCTTGCATTCCTTGTGTCGTCTGGAATCTGGGGTAGTTGGTTCAGGATCCAGTTAAGAGGACAAGGAGCCTACGAGGGGAATGGTTGAGCTGCCTTCAGCTCCTGAGCTGCCTGTGGGTGGTGGGAGAGGGAGCGTTGAGGGGCCCAGAGTGGATGTTTTATTCCAGTTCCCAACAATCTTCACCACAGACACACACTTTGACCTCTTTGTGCTGCTGCTGTCTCTGCGACGTCTGAATTTCAGGCTGAGAAGGGGGTTGGGGATGATTTAATGAGGTCAGGGAGAGGCGGATGAGGCAGTTTGATGGGGCTTAGGCTGCTGCTTCATCCAAACTATTTTTGTTGCGCTTTGTTTTTTCCTTTTCCTGCGTTTTGTGGTTATTTTTAATGTATTTCTTTCAGTCTCGGAGCAGCAGGAGAGAGCCTTCACCCTGGGCCTGGCCGGGCTGCTGGGAGAGGGCGTTTATAACTTCGGGGAGCTGGTAAGTCCAGGCTGGATTTCCTCACTGAGCATCGGGACTTGGTTTTTTTGCTCCGTTAACACCGCTTCCTGCAGCTGATGCACCCGGTGCTGGAGTCCCTGCGCAACACGGAGCAGCAGTGGCTGATCGACACCCTCTACGCCTTCAACAGCGGCAACGTGGAGACCTTCCAGTTGCTGAAGTCGGCCTGGGGCCAGCAGGTGAGTCAGAGAATCAGAGAACAACCAGGTTGGAAGAGACCCACCAGATCACTGAGTCCAACCATTCCCATCAAACACTAACCCATGTCCCTCAGCACCTCATCTACCTGTGCCTTAAACACCTCCAGGGAAGGGGAATCAACCACCTCCCTGGGCAGCCTATTCCAATGCCCAATGACCCTTTCTGTGAAAAACCTCCTCCTAATCTCCAGCCTAAATCTCTCCTGGTGGAGCTTGAGGCCATTCCCTCTCGTCCTGTCCCCTGTCCCTTGGGAGAAGAGCCCAGCTCCCTCCTCTCCACAACCTCCTCTCAGGTAGTTGGAGAGAGTAATGAGGTCTCCTCTCAGCCTCCTCTTCTCCAGGATAAACCCCCCCAGCTCTCTCAGCTGCTCCTTATAGGGCCTGTTCTCCAGCCCCTTCACCAGCCTCGTTGCTCTTCTCTGGACTCTCTCCAGAGCCTCAACATCCTTCTTGTGCTGAGGGGCCCACAACTCAACACAGGATTCAAGGAGCAGCCTCCCCAGTGCTGAGTCCAGAGGGAGAATCACCTCCCTGGCCCTGCTGGTCACACCCTTTCTGATCCAAGCCAGGATGCCCTTGGCCTTCTTGGCCCCCTGGGCACACTGCTGCCTCATGGTCAGTGGCTGTCGACCAACCCCCCCAGGTCCCTCTCCTCCTGGCAGTTTTCTAGACAGACTTCTCCCAGTCTGGAGCTCTGCTCAGGGTTGTTGTGCCCCAAGTGCAGGATGCGCCATTTGGCCTTGTTAAACCTCATCCCATTGGACTCAGCCCATGGATCCAGCCTGTTCAGGTCCCTTTGCAGAGCCTCCTGACCCTCCAGCAGATCCACACTTGCACACAGCTCAGTGTCATCTGCAAACTTGCTGAGGGAGCCCTCAATACCTTCATCCAGGTTGTTGGTGAAGACATTGAGCAGGGCTGGACCCAGCCCTGAGCCCTGGGGAACCACACTTTACAGAGGCCGCAGGCTCCGTCAGCCTTTACCTCAGGAACTGCCGTCTCTGACGTGTTGGTGTAACTGCAGTGGGAGCACAGGAAATGTTTGTTTTATCGTGAGACACAACATCTGGTTTCTTTGGGCTTCCTGTGGTGGATGGAAAGCAGTAAAGAGAGATCTGAGGGGAAAGCAAACAATGACCGTGAAGACCTGCACAGGGAGATAATCCCTGTTTAGTGTCCATCCTATCGTTCATTCCACTGCTGAACTGCTTCCAGCATGGAATGGTGCCTCCTCCTTTGTGTTCTGGGAAGTTGGAGGGGAAGCTGTGGTGTCTGATAAAGGATCGTCTGCCTGTGTTTAATTGTTGAGGGTTAAGGAGGCCAAATGGCGGATCCTGCGCTTGGGGCACAACAACCCTGAGCAGCTCCAGCCTAGGAGAAGTCTGGCTGGAAAGTGGCTGGAGGAGAAGGAGCTGGGGGGGTTGGTTGAAGAGGAGGCAGCAGGGGCCCAGGTGGCCAAGAAGGCCAAGGGCAGCTTGGCTTGGATGAGATGAGGAGAATCCCTCTGTGCTCATCTCTGGGGAGAGAGCTCCTGGAATCCTGGGGGTCTCTTCCTACCTGGCGACTCTGTGACTCTATATTCAGTTGTTATGGGTTGTTTTATGGATGTGTTGAGGGGAGTAGGAGGGTTGTGAGGCGGCTCCGTGTGCTGATCTGTTCCGTTTGATCCTCTGGCAGCTGGATCTGGCCGCAAACGAAGCTCTCCTGCTGCAGAAGATCCAGCTGCTGTGCCTGATGGAGGTGAGCCCCGAGCCGTGAGGTGTTGGGTGTGGGGAACGCAGAGCTTCTGCTCCAACATCATGAAATATCCTGATTTCCGGGCTCTGTCCTCCCCTCCTCTCGCTGAAACCCTCGAGTGTCAGTCTCCAGCTGCAGATTTTGCCTCCAGGTGGTGCCAAACGGCTCAGGCTGCTGGGAAAAAGCCTGAGGAGGTGCTGTGGGTTTGTCCTGAGGCAGAGCAATTCCTGTCTGGAGGGCGTGAGCTGAGACAATCGCCCTTACAGCATGTTCTGGTGTATCACAGGTTTCTCAAGCAGTTCAACGCTTGGTTTCCTCGCGTACAAAAACCCCTGAGGCCTTGATAGGAAACCACAGACATTGCAAGTTTTTTTTCAGAGTCGCAGAATGGTTTGGGTTGGGGAGGGAACTTTACGGGTCACCCAGTTCAACCCCAGTGCAGGAGCAGAGGGATCAGAGAATGGGTTGGCTTGGAAAGGACCTCACAGCCCATCCAGTTCCACCTCCAGGGATTCATCCTACGGGATCAGGGGCTCCCAGCCCCATCCAACCTGCCCTCGGAGCCCTCCAGGGATGGGGCAGCCACCCCTGCTCTGGGCAACCGGTTCCAGGGCCTCCTCACCCTCACGGTGAAGAAATTCTGTCTAAGATCTCATCTCAGTCTCCCCTCTTTCCGCGGGAGAGCTCGGCCTGCGTGGGGTTGATTTTAATTGGGTTCGTTTGCCTGATTGCAGATGACTTTCACCCGTCCGGCCAACCACAGGCAGCTCACCTTCGAGGAGATCGCCAAGAGCGCCAAGGTCACTGTCAACGAGGTGAGTTCGGGGTCAGAAAAACGTGTTTGAGTTATAAGTTGTGAAGGTCCAAACCCACCTGGATGGATCCACTCGCGGAGGTGAACTCCAAGCAGGAATGTCTCCCCAATTCCTCTGTGTTTCGTCTTCATTTCTCATGGAGTTAACCGCTCACTGCTCCTCTGTCCTGGTAGGTAGGTTTTAAAATGTTTAGCCGTGTTCTGAGGTTGGAGGAGAATCCAGTGGCTCCTCTGTTTCCACCTGCTGTGGAATGTTGGGCCCTGCTGAGCTGACTGGAGTGTTTCCAACAAGCGGAAGTGTTGCTCGTCTGTGGGTTTTCTCACGGTGAAGAAATTCCCTCTGTTATCCAGATGGAATCCAGGCCGAAGCAAATCCTGCCTGAGGCCTCTTCTCCTCCGACCCTGCATCCTCACGAAAGCCTCTTCCGAGCTCCTGAACTCCAGGAGAGAGGGAGGAGCTCTCTCCTCTTACGCAAATAGTGTCTCTCGTTGCTGCCTCTCGATCCCGACCCCTTGTGAGGCTGAAATTTTGATCTCTCCCTATCTCCCATCTGTGAAATTATCATCCAGCTGGCTTAACGATTTGAGATAATTAAACGCATCGGATCAGGGAGTCCAACCATTCCTATCAAACACTAACCCATGTCCCTCAGCACCTCATCCACCCATCCCTTAAACACCTCCAGGGAAGGGGAATCAACCACCTCCCTGGGCAGCCTATTCCAATGCCCAATGACCCTTTCCGGGAAAAACTTCCTCCTAATCTCCAGCCTAAATCTCCCCTGGTGGAGCTTGAGGCCATTCCCTCTCGTCCTGTCCCTTGGGAGAAGAGCCCAGCTCCCTCCTCTCCACAACCTCCTTTCAGGTAGTTGGAGAGAGTAATGAGGTCTCCTCTCAGCCTCCTCTTCTCCAGGATAAACCCCCCCAGCTCTCTCAGCCACTCCTCACAGGGCCTGTTCTCCAGCCCCTTCACCAGCCTCGTTGCTCTTCTCTGGACTCTCTCCAGAGCCTCAACATCCTTCTTGTGCTGAGGGGCCCACAACTCAACACAGGATTCAAGGAGCTCTTAGGGAGGAGAAATCCATCTGTGTATTTAGACCTTGAGTCTCACAGCCTGGAAGGGGTTGAGCGCGAGGCTGCGGCTGCTCCTTTCGTGGTTTGTGTGGTGCTGAAACGCTTTGTTTACCTCCAGGAGGAAGCTGAGTGCTGGCTCCTCGCTTCCTCGCGCTGTTTTCTGGCTGCAGGTGGAGCTGCTGGTGATGAAGGCTCTGTCGGTGGGGCTGGTGAAGGGCAGCATCGATGAGGTCGATAAGCGAGTGCACATGACGTGGGTGCAGCCGCGTGTGCTGGATTTGCAGCAGGTAACCACCACCTGGAGGGTTTCTTTCTCCTCTGAGGTGACCTAAAAGCTCAATGAGAGCTGTGAAGGGTCATCTGAGCACCCATCCCCCCGAAAATGCTTTGAGGAAGCTCATCAGACCTTCCTCATCCTCAGGCGTTGACACCTGCAGCTCTTGCTGGGGCGTGAGGGGCATTTTGTGTCTGTTTCGCAGTGAGAAACCTGCTGGGAGGTGGCAGAGGGTGTTGGTGACGCTTCCCGAAGCCGAACCAGGCCCCGTCCAACAGGATCCCTGGGGCTGGCGTCTGCAGCCCATGAATCTGTGAAAAGGAATCTTGGAATTTCTGGCTTGTAGGGCAGATTGTCCTGGGAAGAGAGGAGTTTGGGGTGGAGTGAGCTGCTCAGCTTCACCAGTTCCTCCTCCCAATGTTTTAGGAGACTCCATAGGTGCCTTTACCTTTAAGAAACGCACGCTGGGATACTGGCTGCTCATAATTCCTTTTGTGTGCTTCAGTTTAACTTCCATCGCTGCTGTTCGGGTGGGAAAAGATGTGAAGTTGTGTCTTTCCGGGACGTGTGGGGTTTGAATCTCTTTGTGAGGTTGGATATCGGCATTTCCAGGAGCTGCGGCCCTGGAGTCGCAGTTTCCAGGAGCCGCCCTGGGCTTCTTTCCTTGCAGATCAAGGGGATGAAGGACCGGCTGGAGTTCTGGTGCACGGACGTGCGGAGCATGGAGATGCTGGTGGAGCACCAAGCCCACGACATCCTGACCTAGAGGCCCTCGTGTGCCGCCCCTGCCGAGCGACTCCTGCTCCGGCCGCCGGCTCCGGCCTGGACTCTGGGGGGTGGGTGGGTGGGTGGGCAGAAGGGGGAGGAATCTGCTTCCCGGCGCTCGTCCGGAGGGCCGAGCGGATTTTTTGTGCGCGACCTCTTGGTGCTTGGAGTCAAGACTTCCCTCTGCGGGTGGCTCGGGCACGAGAGTTCCCGTCCTGGGCTCCGGAGAGGAGGACGAGGGCTGCGCGGTGGCTGCGTTATCGGTCTCGGAGGGTGCGGAGGAGGCAGCGTTTGCCGCTGAGGGGCTGAGAGGTGCCTGATCCCCGCGTGGCCTTTCCCAGCAACCTCTCCCTAAACTCCCCTCCCTCCTCTTGCCTCGCTCTCCACTGCCTTTTCTCTGCGTCTGCAGCAGGAGAGAGCGTTTGCTCCACTTTTCCATGTTTGCCGCGGGAGGGATGCGGTTGGGATGCGTTGGGATGCGTTGGGGGTGGCTTTTTCTCTTCGGAACACATTGTGCTGAAGCCAAGTGCAGCAGCCTTGCCGGAATAAACTTCTCTGCCTTCCGTTTTCCAGTCCTTCCGTGTTTGTCGTCGTCACCACAACCTGCAGCTGAGCCTCCAGTCCCTTAAAAATCTGCTTCTCTTTGTGTTTTACCTCACAAACTCGTCTCTCCAAGCTCGATGCGGATACCAGCTGCTGTTTAGCCGTGAGCGGGATCGGCCTGTGCTCTGCTTGGTGTGTTCCCTGCCAGGAGTGGTGTTGTCCGGCTCCGTGGGAGCTACGATCCTGCTGCTCCTGGTGGGAAATCCCTTTGCCCTACTGGGACTTTTATAGGATCACAGATAACTGTGCCTGTGCTGGATCCGAGCTCTAAATGGCTGCCTCGGAGCATCCCTTGGGATGCGTAACCCTAATTACGAGGCAGTAATCGTCAACCACGCTAAGGTTTGTAGTAAGAGCTTTAAATTCTGTGGGGCCTGGGATGCGAGTGGCTTTTCTAACTGTGTGTCCGTGCTCCGTTCCCGCTCGGCAGTGCTGCTGGGGTTGCTGTGCGATGTGGCATGAGGTTTAACGCGGCCAAATGGCGCATCCTGCACTTGGGGCACAACAACCCTGAGCAGAGCTCCAGACTGGGAGAAGTCTGTCTAGAAAGCTGCCAGGAGGAGAGGGACCTGGGGGGGTTGGTCGACAGTGACTGACCATGAGCCAGCAGTGTGCCCAGGGGGCCAAGAAGGCCAAAGGCATCCTGGCTTGGATCAGAAATGGTGTGACCAGCAGGGCCAGGGAGGTTCTTCTCCCTCTGGACTCAGCACTGGTGAGGCTGCTCCTTGAATCCTGTGTTCAGTTGTGGGCCCCTCACCACAAGAAGGATGTTGAGGCTCTGGAGAGAGTCCAGAGAAGAGCAACGAGGCTGGTGAAGGGGCTGGAGAACAGGCCTGATGAGGAGCGGCTGAGAGAGCTGGGGGTGTTGAGGCTGAAGAAGAGGAGGCTGAGGGGAGACCTCATTGCTCTCTGCAACTCCCTGAGAGGAGGTTGTGGAGAGGAGGGAGCTGGGCTCTTCTCCCAAGGGACAGGGGACAGGACAAGAGGGAATGGCCTCAAGCTCCACCAGGGGAGATTTAGGCTAGAGATTAGGAGGAAGTTTTTCACAGAAAGGGTCATTGGGCATTGGAACAGGCTGCCCAGGGAGGGGGTTGATTCCCCTTCCCTGGAGGTGTTTAAGGGACGGGTGGGTGAGGTATTGAGGGACTTGGTTTAGTGTTAGATAGGAATGGTTGGACTAGAAGATCCGATGGGTCTCTTCCAACCTGGTTGTTCTATGATTCTATGACTCCAGAGCTCAGATTATGGGTTCTCTGGTCTCAGTCGTACGATCTCTAGAGCTGCAGTTGTGATTCTCCGTGTGCCGTTTCTGCTTTGCTGCTTCAGGTCTGTGGGTTGGGTGCCTGAAATGGCACAGGGAGAGGTGTTGGGCAGCTGCGAGGATGCCACGATCTCTCGGCAAGGGAGACCTGAGCTCTTTAAAACCTGAACTGCTGAACCCTCCATCCAGTCTCCCTCCTGTCTCTGGTCACTTCTGGCCAAACCCTCCTTATTTCCCCTGTGCTGCCTTCCTCTTCCCTTTCTGGCCTGATGTTTGGTGCTGCCCTGTTGGCTCAGCTCTCTGAGTCCACGTTTGGCCTCATGGCTTTCTCTTCCCTAGTGCTGCAATTCACCTTCCCTTGGTCCATCTTCCATCTTCCAGAGCTCGTCCTGGTGTGCCTTTCCCTCCCTGCAGAAGACTGTGTGGTGGAGACAAAAGGTAAACGTTCCTTTCACAGCCCAGGAGAGGAGAAGGACCTTCCGCCTCTGAACTGGGACAGAGGAAACCCGGAAAACGCTCGCCTCCCAAACCTTCCTGTGGGGAAAAAGGGCCGTCTGCTTCCCCAGAACCACCAGTCGTGGAATTCAGAATGGGTTGGGTGGGAAGGGACCTCCAAGCCCATCCAGTCCCACACCTCCCACTGGATCAGGGGCTCCGAGCCCCATCCAACCTGCCCTTGAACCCCTCCAGGGATGGGGCAGCCACCCCTGCTCTGGGAAACCTCTTCCAGGCCTCGCAACCCTCACAGCAAAACATTTCTCCCCAAGATCTCATCTCAATCTCTCCTCTTTCAGCTCAAACTCCATCCTCTCCCTTCCCTCCCTGATCCAGAGCCCCTTCCCAGCTTTCCTGGAGCCCCTTTCAGCCCTGGAAGCTGCCCTAAGGTCTCCCCGCAGCCTTCTCCAGGCTGAACAGCCCCAACTCTCTCAGCCTGTCCCATACAGGAGGTTCTCCAGCCCTCGGATCATCTCCAAGGCCTCTGGACTCACTTCAACAGTTCCATGTCCTTCCCAAGGACTCCAGGACTGGACATGGGGCTCCAGGAGGTGTCTCACCTAAGGGGCTGTGTGTGTTCAGGGGTGTTGAGGCTCTCCGTGCGGGAAGAGGAGTGAGATATTCTTAAATGCATCTTAAATGCCGCTTAGGACCTGCGAGGATATTTTTTTTTAGGAATTTAACTTGAATTTGCTTCCCTGCCGGTGCCCTGAGTGCCTCCTCCGTGCCTGTCACCCCTCTTTGCTGCAGCTACAAGAGGGAAAAGCTCGAGTGGCCAAAGTGCTTCGGAGGAGCTCAGAGGGATCGCTGGGCGCTCTGGATGGGCTGTAGATCCCTTCCCTATGGATGTGGAGGAAGCAAAAGCCGCAGCCGTTATGCTCGAAGCTAATATGGATTTTAATGACTGAACTGGGAGTGATCCTTCCCAGGGAAGGTCCGTCCTGTGCTTCTATCCATGCTCATATTCCAGCTCGGGAGGTCCGTGTGCTGCGTCTCACTCGGGTCTGAGGTCTGTGTCTCACTCGGGTCGGCCCTTGTAGTGCTCCACGTGTGCCAGGATCCAGGCCGTGGGCAGCAGGAAGGTGGCAGACATGGCACCGAAGGCGACGACTTGTTCCTGGCGGCAGGAGAAAGGGGATTAATGGGAGAAAGGGGATTAATGGGAGAAAGGGGATTAATGGGATGTGGCTGCACGACAGCCCTGCTGGATGTGGCTTCCCGGGGTGGTCGCGCAGCCCGTGCTGCGCCTGGCACTGCGGATTGAGCTATTCCCGTCCACCTTCCCTGCCCCAGGCTCTCCGCAGAGGCACCTTGGGGCTGCGGGAGGGAGCGGTGGGTGAGCAGAGCCCTCTCCAAGCTGGGCTGCTCTCCCCTCCCCTCTCTCCATGGGATCCCTGCCACGATCCCCATGGGGAAGCCGGAGCAGCTGGTGACCTTCAGGCAGCAGCCAGGCCCCTGCTGTTCCCAAAAGGCTGCCTGTGCCTGACTTTCAGATGACTTTGAGGTGGGAATGACAACCGGCAGACGCTTCTTGGGTTTCTGTTTAACCCCTGGCTCTGCCACCTTTGCTCCTTTTTTTACTTGGCTAGAAAGCCTCTCTGGGCCCACGAAGGTCTTCGTTGCAGACTTTTGGAGGTGAAATCTGCGAGCGAGGGGTGAGGAGGAGCCCTGGTGGGGATTCCTGGTGAGGAACACCCCTTCCCAGGCTCCCTGCTCCCAGCTCAGGAGGGTCTGGGCAGCTGGAGTGGCTGCAGAGAGCCCGTCCTCAGCCCACAGTCGCGTCTTTTGGGGCGAGCGTCCCATGGAAGGGATGTGCCCAGAGTGTCCCATGGAATGGATGTGCCCAGCTCTGTCCCTGAGCTGCTGGGGCACCAGGAGGGGCTCCCACCTCCTCCTCGAGGTCTTCAGCCCATGGAGAACCTCCCCAGCCCAACCTGGATGTTCTATGATTCTATGATTCAGCTACCCAGAACCTCAGAAAGTGGTGAAAGGATAAAATAACATGAAGCGGGAGCCCCTGTGGGTCTGCCCAGCCCAGGAGGGTCTCTCCTCCTCCTCCCTCGTCCCCTCTTGCTTTCCCCACACACATCACGAGCCCTGCCAAGGCTACTCACGGCGGCAGAGAGGGGGTGCTCGGGTGGTCCGGAGGTAACGGGGGCTCGGGGGGCGCGGGGGACACGCAGCGCGGTGGCCAAGAGCCGGGAGCCGCGCCGGAGGCCCCACATGGCTGGCAGGGTGACTCTGCTGTCACTCTGCGCTGCTGCAGCTGCTCACCCGCTGCTCACCCACTGCCACCCGCCCCTCAGCAGCCCTTAAAAGGCTCCTGACTTCATTGCTTTTCTTCCCATCCAGGTTGTCTCTTTGGGGTGTCCATCCCCCCCCCCCCCAAGCAGAACCCGACTCCCTTCAACTCCAGGTCAAAGCCCATGTCCCCATCCAGCCCGACGAGACTTCTCAGCCACGGAGAGCAGACAATTCCTTCTCTCTGGCTTTTTTTTTTTTTAAGGTTTCTAATGCTCCAAACCCGCAGTTGGCTTTGGTTTGAAGCTGTTGTAGGGGTGACACTTGGCCAACTCCATGGGATCCAGTGTAGGTGTGATGCTTTGGCCACCTCCGTGGGATCCAGCAGGAACCTGCTTGTTCTTTCACACCAATAGTTTCTTCCTCATCCTTTGCGGTTTGGTGTTTGCTCAAACAGAGGCTCATCGAGTCCAACCATTACCATCAGTCACTAACCCATGTCCCTCAGCACCTCGTCCCTTAAACCCTTCCAGGGAGGGGAGGGACACAGGGAATTCTGTCCCTGGCCTTTGGCAGTTGGGATCTGCTCTGTGTTTGCTCAGGAGGCAGCAGGAGCTTCGATGGCTCCGAACACTCTGCAGGGAAAGGGACACTTGGAGCCTTTTCGTGGCTGAGGTGGCTGTGGGTTGGCTCGAGGTGTCTCACCGCTCACGGATCCCTTTGGAGAAGCAGGAGCTGCGATGCAGGTGGATCTTGGCTCAGGGAAGGATGGAGAACCTGCCTCTGTTTGAGCACAGCCTGGGAGAGCACTGCTCCAGCCCAAACTGGCTTTGGAAGGGATGGGAGACGCAGAGGGCACGGGGAGGAAGGCAGGAGGAGCACGGCTGGAGCTGAAGGCTGGATCTGTTCCCTCTGGAAGCATCTGAGGAGCTGGTGGGAGAGTGACTGGGGCTGAAGTCTGGATCTTTTCCCTCTGAAAGCATCTGAGGAGCTGGTGGAAGCATCACTGGGGCTGAAGTGTGGATCTGCTCCCTCTGAAAGCAGGTGAGGAGCTGGTGGGAGCACGACTGGGGCTGAAGTCTGGATCTTTTCCCTCTGGAAGCATCTGAGGAGCTGGTGGAAGCATCACTGGGGCTGAAGTGTGGATTTGCTCCCTCTGGAAGCAGATGAGGAGCTGGTGGGAGCACGACTGGGGCTGAAGTCTGGATCTTTTCCCTCTGGAAGCAGGTGAGGAGCTGGTGGGAGTGTGACTGGGGCTGAAGTCTGGATCTTTTCCCTCTGGAAGCATCTGAGGAGCTGGTGGGAGCATCACTGGGGCTGAAGTCTGGACCTGTTCCCTCTGAAAGCATCTGAGGAGCTGGTGGGAGTGTGACTGGGGCTGAAGTCTGGATCTGTTCCCTCTGGAAGCAGGTGAGGAGCTGGTGGGAGTGTGACTGGAGCTGAAATCTGGATCTGTTCCCTCTGAAAGCATCTGAGGAGCTGGTGGGAGTGTGACTGGGGCTGAAGTCTGGATCTGTTCCCTCTGGAAGCAGGTGAGGAGCTGGTGGGAGTGTGACTGGAGCTGAAATCTGGATCTGTTCCCTCTGAAAGCATCTGAGGAGCTGGTGGAAGCATCACTGGGGCTGAAGTCTGGATCTTTTCCCTCTGGAAGCATCTGAGGAGCTGGTGGGAGCATCACTGGGACTGAAGTGTGGATTTGCTCCCTCTGGAAGCAGGTGAGGAGCTGGTGGGAGTGTGACTGGAGCTGAAATCTGGATCTGTTCCCTCTGAAAGCAGATGAGGAGCTGGTGGGAGTGTGACTGGGGCTGAAATCTGGATCTGTTCCCTCTGAAAGCAGATGAGGAGCATGACTGGGGCTGAAGTCTGGATCTGTTCCCTCTGAAATCAGGTGAGGAGCATGACTGGGGCTGAAGTCTGGATCTGTTCCCTCTGAGAACAGGTGAGGAGCTGCTGGGAGCACATTGGGGTTGATAAATCCCCAGTAACGGGTGTTTCTCGCCCAGTTCCTCTTTCCCGGAGCACTGGGCAGCCCTGGGATGCTCTCGCTCTGCCTGTGGGCAGTGAGCTCTGCCTGACCAACACCTGCTGGGTGAGGTTGGCTGCTTTTAATGTTGTTATTTTTTTCTAGGAGTGGGGAAAAAAAAAAAAAAAAAAAAAAAAAAAGTAATTTCCTTCCTTCTTTCTCCGTTGGGCAACTTCCGTCCTTCCCTGTGCGGAGCCTCCGTGGCCGCTCGGGAGCTGATCCTGCAGCCCTGCTCCCCAGGCTTTGACCTTCCCGAAGGCAAGAGGAAGGATTTCCTCACAATTCCATCCTGGTTTGGGGAAACCGAGCCGTCCCGGAGACATCGGGAGGGATTTGGGGAGCGCCAGCCTCTCCCTACGTGATCCCCTAGCTCGGTTTGCAAGGTGCTGGTTGGAGAGAGAGAGATTTAATATGCGTCGTTTTATTTTACTTCTATAAATGCATCGTTTTATATGCTTTTATACGCTTTAAATGAGGTCCTACCCCAGCAAACAGTAACGAAGCTGCAGTAAAATGAGAGATGCAACAGCGAGAGGAGCCCAAGGACACAGCCAGATGGGAGATGGGGAGTTTGCTCCATCCCTGGAGGGTTTGAGGGCAGCTTGGATGGGGCTGGAGCCCCTAATCCAGTGGGAAGTGTGGGACTGGATGGACTCGGAGGTCCCTTCCAACCCAAACCCATCTCCTAGGGAGACGCTGAGCCCCCAGAGGGTGTTTGTTAGGGATGGGAGGGCGGAAGGAGAAAGTGGCTGCGTTTTACTGGGAGAAACTGGTGAGGTCCTGGCGCAGAGTGGGGAGAGAAGAGGAACAGGCAAAGGGGAGAAGCTGCAAAGTGGATGAGATGAGTCGGTGAGGTTTAGGTTGGCCGGAGGAGCACCGGGCTTGGCTGAGAGGGGATGGGAGCAAAGCAGGAGCCAGGGAAGAGGTAAGGGAGGAGATGGGCCTGGAGGGGAGCGGATCCAGCCCAGGTACCGGGGAGGGATGTTGGGACAGTGGGAAGCTGGAATGATGGGAAGCCAGGACGATGGGAAGTTGGAATGATGGGAAGCTGGGGTGGTGGGAAGATGGGGTGGTGGGAAGATGGGGAGGTGGGAAGCTGGAATGATGGAAAGCCAAGGCAGTGGGAAACCGGAATGGTGGGAAGCTGGGATGGTGGAAAGCTGGGATGGTGGGAAGCTGGAATGATGGAAAGTCAGGGCGGTGGGAAGCTGAAAAGTTGGAAAGCTGGGACGGTGGGAAGCTGGAATGATGGGAAGCTGGGGAGGTGGGAAGCTGGAATGATGGAAAGTCAGGGCAGTGGGAAACCGGGATGGTGGGAAGCTGGAATGATGGGAAGCTGGGATGGTGGGAAGCTGGGATGGTGGAAAGTCAGGGCAGTGGGAAGCTGGAATGATGGGAAGCTGGAATGATGGGAAGCTGGAATGATGGGAAGCCGGGGAGGTGGGAAGCTGGAATGATGGAAAGTCAGGGCGGTGGGAAGCTGAAAAGTTGGAAAGCTGGGACGGTGGGAAGCTGGAATGATGGGAAGCTGGAATGATGGGAAGCCGGGGAGGTGGGAAGCTGGAATGATGGAAAGCCAAGGCAGTGGGAAACCAGGATGGTGGGAAGCTGGAATGATGGAAAGTCAGGGCGGTGGGAAGCTGGAATGATGGAAAGTCAGGGCGGTGGGAAGCTGGAATGATGGAAAGTCAGGGCAGTGGGAAGCTGGAATGATGGAAAGTCAGGGCGGTGGGAAGCTGGAATGATGGAAAGTCAGGGCGGTGGGAAGCTGGAATGATGGAAAGTCAGGGCAGTGGGGAGCTGGAATGATGGAAAGTCAGGGCAGTGGGGAGCTGGAATGATGGGAAGCTGGAATGATGGGAAGCCGGAGAGGTGGGAAGCTGGAATGATAGAAAGTCAGGGCGGTGGGAAGCTGGGACAGTGGGAACTGGGATGGTGGAAAGCTGGAATGATGGAAAGCCAAGGCAGTGGGAAACTGGGATGGTGGGAAGCTGGAATGATGGAAAGTCAGGGCGGTGGGAAGCTGAAAAGTTGGAAAACTGGGACGGTGGGAAGCTGGAATGATGGGAAGCTGGAATGATGGGAAGCCGGGGAGGTGGGAAGCTGGAATGATGGAAAGTCAGGGCGGTGGGAAGCTGGGACAGTGGGAACTGGGATGGTGGAAAGCTGGAATGATGGAAAGCCAAGGCAGTGGGAAGCCAGGATGGTGGGAAGCTGGAATGATGGAAAGTCAGGGAGGTGGGAAGCTGGAATGATGGAAAGTCAGGGCGGTGGGAAGCTGGGACAGTGGGAACTGGGATGGTGGAAAGCTGGAATGATGGAAAGCCAAGGCAGTGGGAAGCCAGGATGGTGGGAAGCTGGAATGATGGAAAGTTGTGGTGGTGGGAAGCTGGAATGATGGAAAGTCAGGGAGGTGGGAAGCTGGGGTGCTGGAAAGCTGGAATGAGGGAAAGCTGGAATGAAGGAAAGCCAGAGCAGTGGGAAGCTGGGATGGTGGGAAGCTGGAATGATGGAAAGCCGGGAGGTAGGAGCCAGGATAGTGGGAAGCCGGGGAGGTGGGAAGCTGGGATGATGGAAAGTCAGGGAGGTGGGAAGCTGGGATGATGGAAAGTCAGGGAGGTGGTAAACTGGGGCAGTGGAAAGCTGGGACAGTGGAAAGCTGGGGAGGTGGAAAGCTGGAATGATGGAAAGCCATGGAAGTGGGAAGCTGGAATGATGGAAAGCTGGGGAGGTGGGAAACTGGGACGGTGGGAAGCTTGGACGGTGGGAAGCTGGAATGATGGAAAGCCATGGAGGTGGGAGGCTGGAATGATGGAAAGCTGGAGAGGTGGGAAGCTTGGACGGTGGGAAGCTGGGGAGGTGGGAAGCTGGAAGGATGGAAAGCTGAGGAGGTGGGAGGCTGGGACAGTGGGAAACTGGAATGATGGAAAGCTGGGGAGGTGGGAAGCCAGGATGGTGGGAAGCTGGAGAGGTGGAAAGCTGGGGAGGTGGGAAGCTGGAGAGGTGGAAAGCCGGAATGATGGAAAACTGGGATGGTGGGAAGCTGGGCATGGTGGGAAGCTGGGACAAAGGGAAGCTGGGGAGGTGAAAAGCTGGGGAGGTGGGAAGCTGGGATGGTGGGAAGCTGGGATGGTGGGAAGCTGGGGAGGTGGGAAGCTGGGGAGGTGGAAAGCCGGAATGATGGAAAGCTGGGATGGTGGGAAGCTGGGATGGTGGGAAGCTGGGACGGTGGGAAGCCAGGGCAGTGGGAAGCCAGGACGGTGGGAAGCTGCTGGCAGAGGTGCTGGTGGTGAAGATGTAAAAGCAACGGAGACCCTAGGAATGGAGTGAGGCCCCAGGCAGTGACCGGCCTGGCAGGCAGGTTCTGGAGAGAGGAGCCATCTGCAGCTCCGGCTTCAGGAGGAGCCCTCTGGCTGCCCCGACCTTGTCCCTTCAACCCTTGTACCCAGCACCCTGGTTGTTGTTGTTGTTGTGCAGCTGCGGTTGGTGAGAATGAGCGACGGTGCTGAGGATCCGGCCGTGTTCAGCTGCCGCTCCCTGCCCCCCGACCCGCGGCTCCTGCCCACGCTCACCAACGCCTACCTGGGCACTCGCCTCTACCGGGACATCCTCCACGTCAGCGGCGTCTACAACGGGGCCGTGGGCGACACGCACCGCGCTGACGTCCCCAGCCCTCTCAACGTCAGGATGGAGATGTCCGGAGTGGGTGACACGGATGAGACCTTCACCTTGAACACCCACATCGGTAAAGAGCCGGAGTGGGCAGGAGCCTTGTGCTGCTGCTGCCTCCTCCCAGAGCTCTGTCTGCTGCACATGTTGCTCTTAGAATCATAGAATCATAGAACAACCAGGTTGGAAGAGACCCATCGGATCATCCAGTCCAACCATTCCTATCAAACACTAAACCAAGTCCCTCAGCACCTCATCCACCTGTGCCTTAAACACCTCCAGGGAAGGGGAATCAACCACCTCCCTGGGCAGCCTATTCCAATGCCCAATGACCCTTTCTGGGAAAAACTTCCTCCTAATCTCCAGCCTAAATCTCCCCTGGTGGAGCTTGAGGCCATTCCCTCTCGTCCTGTCCCCTGTTCCTTGGGAGGGAGCCCAGCTCCCTCCTCTCCACAACCACCTTTCAGGTACTTGTAGAGAGTAATGAGGTCTCCTCTCTCCCCTCATCCTATCCCTGTTCTCCACTCACCTGTGGTTCTATGGTTCATAGAATCAGAGAGCAACCAGGTTGGAAGAGACCCACCGGATCTTGGAGTCCAACCATTCCCATCAATCACTAACCCATGTCCCTCAGCACCTTGTCCACACACACTTTAAACCCTCCAGGAAAGGGGACTCAACCCCCTCCCTGGGCAGCCTGTTCCAATCACCCTTTCTGGGAAATATTTTTGCTAATGTCCATCCTGAGCCTCCCCTGGTGGAGCTTGAGGCCATTCCCTCTCGTCCTGTCCCTTGGGAGAAGAGCCCAGCTCCCTTCTCTCCACAATTTCCTCTCAGGGAGTTGCAGAGAGCAATGAGCTCTCCCCTCAGCCTCCTCTTCTCCAGCCTCGACCCCTCCCCAGGAGGAGAGGGAACGGTTTCTCTTGGTGTTTACAGGCACCTTCATCCACGAGCTGCAGGCGGCTGAGTGCACGGCCACCCAGCACATCTACGCTCACCAAGCCCTCGTCAACCTCATGGCCTTCAGCGTCACCCTCCGACGATCGGCTCAGAGCACCCAACCCGTCACTGTCCAGCTCCGGACTCCGTTTGTGCCGAAGAGCCGGGATCTGGAGCTGCAGCAGGGAGCAGCCTTCCAGGGAGCACAGTGAGTCGGGGGCCTGGGTTCATCCTTCATCACCAAGTGACAAGGGATAGGACGATGGGGAATAGCCTCACGTTGCCCCTGGGGAGGTTTGGGTTAAATATGAGGAGCAATTCCTTTAGTGACAGAGCAGAGAAGCCCTGGAAGAGGCTGCCCAGGGAGGGGGTTGAGCCCCTGGAGGGGGTTAAGGGACGAGTGGACGAGGTGCTGAGGGACATGGGTTAGTGACTGATGGGAAGGCTTGGGCTCCTCACCTGCTTTCAGAGGGAACAGATCCAGCCTTCAGCTCCAGCCGTGCTCCTCCTGCCTTCCTCCCCGTGCCCTCTGCTCCCACTGCCACACGCTTTTCATAGAACAACCAGGTTGGAAGAGACCCACCGGATCATCGAGTCCGACTGTTTCTATCGGACACTAAACCATTTTCCGACACAAACCCTGCCTGGCTCTCGCGGTCACCTCCGTCCCCCAGCGTCTCCCATCCCTTCCAAAGCCAGTTTGGGCTGGAGCAGTGCTCTCCCAGGCTGTGCTCAAACAGAGGCAGGTTCTCCATCCTTCCCTGAGCCAAGATCCACCTGCATCGCAGCTCCTGCTTCTCCAAAGGGATCCGTGAGCGGTGAGACACCTCGAGCCAACCCACAGCCACCTCAGCCATGAAAAGGCTCTGAGTGTCCCTTTCCCTGCAGAGCATTTGGAGCCACCGAAGCTCCTGCTGCCTCCTGAGCAAACACAGAGCAGATCCCAACTGCCAAAGGCCAGGGACAGAATTCCCTGTGTCCCTCCCCTCCCTGGAGGGTTTAAGGGACGAGGTGCTGAGGGACATGGGTTAGTGACTGATGGTAATGGTTGGACTCCATGATCCAGTGGGTCTCTTCCAACCTGGTTGTTCTATAATTCCGTGATTCTGCGATTCCATCCTTGGTGCTTGGCTGCCTGGGGAGACCCCTCGGAGTGGGTGAGCGCGCGGGGAGCCCCACAGCCCCTCTCCCCGTGTCCCACAGCTACGTCTATGGACAGACGCTGGTTCCCGAGGTGGAGGGGGGTCCCCGTCCCACGGTCCACATGCTCTGGACCCCAGTGCCGCCGGCCCTGACGCTGCCTGGGGAGGAGCGGGAGCGACGCTGGGAGTTCCTGACGGCCGTGGCCGAGAGCGAGGAGGAGGCCAAGAAGAGCTACAGTGAAGGGTTGTCCCTCATGGCCGCCGGCTCCTTGCACGCCTCGCACGCCCAGGCTTGGGCCAGGCTGTGGGCCGGCTGCGGCCTGGAGCTGGAGGGGCCCCTGGCCCTGCGGCAGGCGCTCTGCGGGTGCCTCTACTACCTGCTGAGTGCCATCCCGCCCCGCGGCAGCACAGGGTTCATCTTCCACGGCATCAGCCCTGGCGGCTTGGCCAACGGCACACGGGGCGAGGACTACTGGGGGCATGTCTTCTGGGACCAGGTGGGTACTGGCGGCGCTGGGTGGAAGCCCAGGGGGATTGCTTGGCAATGGGGATGCCCCGAGCAGAGGAAGCTTGACACCAGGCCCTTCTTGGAGAGCAGCGTAGAATGGGTTGGGTTGGATAGGACCTCCCAGCCCATCCAGTCCCACACCTCCCACTGGATCAGGGGCTTCAAGCCCCATCCAACCTGCCCTTGAACCTCTCCAGGGATGGACCTTTGTTGTCTCCAAGTCCCTGAGAGGAGGTTGTGGAGAGGAGGGAGCTGGGCTCTTCTCCCAAGGGACAGGCCGAGAGGGAATGGCCTCAAACTCCACCAGGGGAAGGTCAGACTGGAGATTCTTCATGGAAAAGGTCACTGGGAGCTCAGAGAAGCTGCTGAAGGAGGTGGTGGAATCACCTTCCCTGGAGGGGTTTAAGGTGTGTGTGGACAAGGTGCTGAGGGACATGGGTTAGAGATTGATGGGAATGGTTGGACTCCATGAGCCGGTGGGTCTCTTCCAACCTGGTGACTCCGAAGGGGCTGGGAGAGACCCCCCTGCAAGGCAGCCCCTTTCCAGGCTGGTGTCTGGTGCCAGGATTGCTGGTTTCTCAGCCAGAGGAACCTCAGTGAGCGGCTCAGAGCACAACCACCACCTTCCAGCCTTTCAGAAGGAGGGAGGTTGATGCCTGCCCTGCTCCTCCCAGCGCTGGAGGTGTCCGAAGCGCTTTTATGCCTGAACCACTGAGGAACAGGAGTGGTTTCTTGTCATGGTTTCTGCCACCTCATGATCCCCTGGGACGGCACTTTTAAGGAGCAGAAGATCATAGAATCACCAGGTTGGAAGAGACCCATTGGATCATGGAGTCCAACCATTCCCATCAAACACTAAACCATGTCCCTCAACACCTCATCCACCCACACCTTAAACACCTCATGGTCAGAGAACTCGGGATGGGAAGAGAGAGACTGGTGGGAGGGTTGGAGTTCTCCACCAGCCCAATCCCACCCTCCTGCCTCGCTTGGACCTTCCCAGGACACCTGGATGTTCCCGAACATCCTGCTGTTTTACCCCGAAGCCGCCCGAGCCCTGCTGGAGTACCGCATCCGCACGCTGGAAGGAGCCTTGCGGAACGCGCGGGACCAAGGCTACCAGGTGACGGAGACGCTGCGACCTGGGCATGGCCCGCGGGGTGTGGACCGAGGCAAGGAGAGCACCTTGGGGTGCTCAGCCACCTCCTGGATGCCGAGGTTTTGGCTCTGCAAAGGGACCTGAACAGGCTGGATCCATGGGCTGAGTCCAATGGGATGAGGTTTAACACGGCCAAATGGCGCATCCTGCACTTGGGGCACAACAACCCTGAGCAGAGCTCCAGACTGGGAGAAGTCTGTCTAGAAAGCTGCCAGGAGGAGAGGGACCTGGGGGGGTTGGTCGACAGCCACTGACCATGAGGCAGCAGTGTGCCCAGGGGGCCAAGAAGGCCAAGGGCATCCTGGCTTGGATCAGAAATGGTGTGACCAGCAGGGCCGGGGAGGTTCTTCTCCCTCTGGACTCAGCACTGGGGAGGCTGCTCCTTGAATCCTGTGTTGAGTTGTGGGCCCCTCAGCACAAGAAGGATGTTGAGGCTCTGGAGTGAGTCTAGAGAAGAGCAACGAGGCTGGTGAAGGGGCTGGAGAACAGGCCCTATGAGGAGCATCTGAGAGAGCTGGGGGTGTTGAGGCTGGAGAAGAGGAGGCTGAGGGGAGACCTCATTACTCTCTCCAACTCCCTGAGAGGAGGTTGTGGAGAGGAGGGAGCTGGGCTCTTCTCCCAAGGGACAGGGGACAGGACAAGAGGGAATGGCCTCAAGCTCCACCAGGGGAGATTTAGGCTGGAGATTAGGAGGAAGTTTTTCACAGAAAGGGTCATTGGGCATTGGAATAGGCTGCCCAGGGAGGTGGTTGATTCCCCTTCCCTGGAGGTGTTTAAGGCACAGGTAGATGAGGTCCTGAGGGACTTGGTTTAGTGTTTGATAGGAATGGTTGGACTAGAAGATCCGATGGGTCTCTTCCAACCTGGTGATTCTCCTGGCAGGGGGCGAAGTTCCCGTGGGAGAGCGCAGCCACCGGCCGTGAGGTTTGCCCCGAGGAGATCTACGGAGCTCAAGAAATCCACGTCAACGGAGACATCCTGATGGCCTTCGAGCAGTATTATCGCACCACACAGGTGATGGGAGTGTGTGCGGCCTCGATGGCTCCGCGGCAGGTCCTGCAAGTCCTCTTCTGACTCTCTGTCTCTTCCCAGAGAAGCTCTGGATTGTCTGCTCCTCTGCTGGTATCTCGCCAGGCTCCGTTCTCCAGCTCTGCCTCCTCTGTCCTCGCTCCTCGTGGGCATCTCAGCGTCCTCTTGGCTCAATCCAGGCCAGTTTTCTAAACTTTTCTGCTCCTACTTCCACCTCCTTAGAGCTCCTGTCCTCCTGCTGAGCTCAGGCCTGTCCGGGTCTCCCTCACGTCCCAGTTCTTCCCTGCAGGACCAGAAGCTGTTCCGGGAGGACGGAGGCTGGAGGCTGGTGGGGTCGGTGGCTCAGTACTGGTGCAGCCGGATGGAGTGGAGCGAGGAGGAGCAGTGCTACCACATCAAAGGTACCTCTGGGATTGCTCGGGGGGTTCTCAGCCCCTCCAGCCAGGCCTGGACGGCAGAGCCCACGCTCTCCACACTCCTGTGGATGAGGTGGATGAGGTCCTGAGGGACGTGGGTTAGTGTTTGATGGGAATGGTTGGACTGGATGATCCGGTGGGTCTCTTCCAACCTGGTGATTCTCTGTCTCATCGAGGTGGCAGTGAGGTCCCACCTTGCCGCGGGGGCACCGGGAGGGATTCTCTCCCTCGTGCCACCTCCCATGGCACAAAGTGGTTGGAGAGCTCCAGACTGGGAGAAACCTGTCTAGAAAGCTGCCACGAGGAGAGGGACCTGGGGGGGTTGGTCGACAGCCACTGACCATGAGCCAGCAGTGTGCCCAGGGGGCCAAGAAGGCCAAGGGCATCCTGGCTTGGAGCAGAAATGGTGTGACCAGCAGGGCCAGGGAGGTGATTCTCCCTCTGGACTCAGCACTGGGGAGGCTGCTCCTTGAATCCTGTGTTGAGTTGTGGGCCCCTCAGCACAAGAAGGATGTTGAGGCTCTGGAGAGAGTCCAGAGAAGAGCAACGAGGATGATGAAGGGGCTGGAGAACAGGCCTTATGAGGAGCGTCTGAGAGAGCTGGGGGGGTTTATCCTGGAGAAGAGGAGGCTAAGAGGAGACCTCATTACTCTCTCCAACTACCTGAAAGGAGGTTGTGGAGAGGAGGGAGCTGGGCTCTTCTCCCAAGGGACAGGGGACAGGACGAGAGGGAATGGCCTCAAGCTCCACCAGGGGAGATTTAGGCTGGAGATTAGGAGGAAGTTTTTCACACGGAGGGTCACTGAGCATTGGAATAGGCTGCCCAGGGAGGTGGTTGATCCACCTTCCCTGGAGGTGTTTAAGGTGTGGGTAGATGAGGTCCTGAGTGACATGGGTTAGTGTTTGATAGGAATGGTTGGACTAGAAGGTCCAATGGGTCTCTTCCAACCTGGTTGTTCTATGATTCTATGATGTGTCCCCCTCCTCTCCCTGCAGGCGTCATGCCCCCCGACGAGTACCACTCCCGGGTGGATAACTCCGTGTACACCAACGCTGTGGCCCAGCGCAGGTAACGCTCCTGCCTCCATGGCCCCTCTCGCTCTCCTCTTCTGCTCATTGTGGGTGGGAAGCAGCCGCATCCACCTCTCCTCTCAATCCCAGCTGGTCCCGTGAGGAGAAGGAGGTGTTCCCGGGGAGCTTCAGCATGGACAGGGAAGGGAACGGAGAGGCTAGGAGATGATAGGAATGGTCGGACTCGATGATCCGACGGGTCTCGTCCAACCTGGTGGTTCTAGGATTCTATGGTGATGCTTAAAAACCATTTGGAGCTCACCTGCTGCCTCGTGCTGGGATGGGCAGGAGGGCACGGGTGCTCCACCTCAGAGCGAGAAGGATTTCACCTCTTGGAAGAGCTTCCACCCCTCGGGAGGGCTTCTCTCCTGCAGTTTGCAGTGCCGGAGGCACCGCTTCCCATCTCCAACAATGGAAAAGTGGTTTCCCCAAGTTGACTCAGAGGAGCTGTTTCTTGGCAGTTGTGGCTCAGTTAGTGCTTTCTCTTCCCTTTCTCCCCTTCCTCTTTCCAATGGGGTTGGAGGCAACTGGGCCTGATGGAAACCGTGGGGGGTTTTATTTCTGCTTTTCAGCTTAAAATTCGCCGCCGATGTTGCTCGGGACTTCTCCATCCCGGTGCCCGAGCAGTGGGTGGACTGTGCAGAGAAAGTCAAAGTGCCCTTCGACGCCGAGAGGAACTATCACCCCGAGTACGACGGCTACAGCCCAGGTGAGCGCAGAGGCAGCCCCAGACCTTGGAGAATCACCAGGTTGGATGAGACCCACCGGATCATCGAGTCCAACCATTCCCATCAATCTCTAAACCAATGATAAACCAATGCCTTCTATAACAAAGTGACTCAGCTGCTGGACGAGGGAAAAGCTGTGGATGGATCTTCCTGGACTGGGTCCAGCCCTGTTCAATGTCTTCATCAGTGACCTGGATGAAGGCATCGAGTGCTCCCTCAGCAAGTTTGCAGATGACACTAAGCTGTGTGGAAGTGTGGATCTGCTGGAGGGTCAGGAGGCTCCAAAGGGCCCTAAACAGGCTGGATCCATGGGCTGAGTCCAATGGGATGAGGTTTAACACGGCCTAATGGCGCATCCTGCACTTGGGGCACAACAACCCTGAGCAGAGCTCCAGACTGGGAGAAGTCTGTCTAGAAAGCTGCCAGGAGGAGAGGGACCTGGGGGGGTTGGTCGACAGCGACTGACCATGAGGCAGCAGTGTGCCCAGGGGGCCAAGAAGGCCAAGGGCATCCTGGCTTGGATCAGAAATGGTGTGAGCAGCAGGGCCAGGGAGGTGATTCTCCCTCTGGACTCAGCACTGGGGAGGCTGCTCCTTGAATCCTGTGTTCAGTTGTGGGCCCCTCAGCACAAGAAGGATGTTGAGGCTCTGGAGAGAGTCCAGAGAAGAGCAACGAAGCTGGTGAAGGGGCTGGAGAACAGGCCCTATGAGGAGCGGCTGAGAGAGCTGGGGGGGTTGAGACTGGAGAAGAGGAGGCTGAGAGGAGAACTCATGGCTCTCAGCAGCTCCTGGAAAGGGTGGGGTTCCTCTTTCAAGGAACAAGCAATAAAATAAGAGGAAATTGCCTCAAGTTGTGCCAAGGGGAGGTTGAGATGCTGTGTTGGGAAACATTTCCTTATCGACAGTGATAAAGTCCCAGCAGGGGTGGAGCCCTTGTCCCTAGAGACGTTAAAAAAGTACATGGACACAGAACTCTGGGGCTGAGGGTTGGACTGGATGAGCTTAGGGCGTTGATGGTTGGACTGGATTTGCTTAGAGGGTTGATGGTTGGACTGGATGAGCTTAGAGGGCTGATGGTTGGACTGGATGAGCTCAGGGCGTTGATGGTTGGACTTGATGAGCTTAGAGGGCTGATGGTTGGACTGGATGAGCTCAGGGGGTTGATGGTTGGACTTGATGAGCTTAGAGGGATGATGGTTGGACTGGATGAACCTGGAGGGCTGATGGTTGGACTGGATGAGCTTGGAGGGCTCTTCCAGCCTCAGTGATTCTATGATTCTGGGAGATTTTTGCTGTGACAGGGAGCTCTGTCTTCCCAAGCTGTGCCACACGTTGCTTCCCTGCAATCCTTGGGAAGCAAGGAGCAGCCTCCAAGGGAAGCGAATACCCAGTTCCCTGCTCCCTTTCTCCCAGTTAGAGGCCATGGGACCTGTTCCTTTGCACCTGAGGTGTGGGGGACACCCCATGGCGTCCCCAGGGTGCATTATTCCCAGTGGTGTGACCCCTTCCTGCAGGAGAAGCCGTGAAACAGGCTGACGTTGTCCTACTGGGATACCCCCTGATGCTGCCCATGAGCCCCGAGGTGCGGAGGAACGACCTGGAGATGTACGAACCGGTCACGGAGCAGCACGGGCCGGCCATGACCTGGGTGAGGAGAGGAGATTCGCCCTCCAGGAGGGGGATTCCACCTCACTTGGTCCCCGACGGCCCCAGCAGCTCCACCAGAACTGCTCTAAAACCTAAGGGAGTGAGAACAGGTCGCACGGAGCCAGAGACAAGCCCTGAGGATTCCATCTGGAGATGATACGAGGGCTGGAGAACCTCCCGTAGGAGGAGTTGGGGAGACCTTGGAGCAGCTTCCAGGGCTGAAAGGGGCTCTGGGAAAGCTGGGGAAGGGCTGTGGAGCAGGGAGAGGGCAAGAGGAATGGTTTGGAGCTGCAAGAGGGGAGGTGGAGGTGAGATCTTGGAGAGAAATGTTGTTTTGTGAGCTTGGGGAGGCCCTGGAAGAGGTTTCCCAGAGCAGGGGAGGCTGCCCCATCCCTGGAGGGGCTCAAGGGCAGGTTGGATGGGGCTTGGAGCCCCTGATCCAGTGGGAGGTGTGGGACTGGGTGGGCTGTGAGGTCCCTTCCCACCCAACCCATGATTCTATGTATGATTTTCTGTGCTGTCACCTCTTGGGGGAAACAGGAGGTGGTGTAAAGCTGCTTTTCTCTCCCGCAGAGCATGTTCGCAGTGGGTTGGCTGGAGCTGAAGGAGGTGCAGAGAGCCCAGAGCCAGCTCAACAAGTGCTTCGGCAACATCACTGAGCCCTTCAAGGTCAGTGGCTCCTTCCCAGGGCCAACGACCTCTTGTTTTTTCCACCTCACCCCTTCCCAGGTAGGTGTTGTCGTGCTGGGATATCACCTGGAGCGGTGCCCGTGCTGACAGCGCTTCTGGACACCAATTCCTGGTTAATTGCAGTGCTGAGGGAGGGGGTGGCACACCCTGTCTCTCCTCTGCTGCTCCCAAAATGCAATAAGGAGGCATCTCCTTCATAGAATCACAGAATCATAGAACAACCAGGTTGGAAGAGACCCATCGGATCATCGAGTCCAACCATTCCTATCAAACACTAACCCATGTCCCTCAGAACCTCATCTACCTGTGCCTTAAACCCCTCCAGGGAAGGGGAATCAACCCCCTCCCTGGGCAGCCTGTTCCAATGCCCAATGACCTTTTCTGTGAAAAACTTCCTCCTAATCTCTAGCCTAAACCTCCCCTGGTGGAGCTTGAGGCCATTCCCTCTTGTCCTGTCCCCTGTCCCTTGGGAGAAGAGCCCAGCTCCCTCCTCTCCACAACCTCCCTTCAGGGAGTTGGAGAGAGTAATGAGGTCTCCTCTCAGCCTCCTCTTCTCCAGGATAACCCCCCCCAGCTCTCTCAGCCGCTCCTCATAGGTTCTGTTCTCCAGCCCCTTCACCAGCCTCGTTGCTCTTCTCTGGACTCTCTCCAGAGCCTCAACATCCTTCTTGTGCTGAGGGGCCCACAACTCAACACAGGATTCAAGGAGCAGCCTCCCCAGTGCTGAGTCCAGAGGGAGAATCACCTCCCTGGCCCTGCTGGTCACACCATTTCTGCTCCAAGCCAGGATGCCCTTGGCCTTCTTGGCCCCCTGGGCACACTGCTGCCTCATGGTCAGTCGCTGTCGACCAACCCCCCCAGGTCCCTCTCCTCCTGGCAGCTTTCTAGACAGACTTCTCCCAGTCTGGAGCTCTGCTCAGGGTTGTTGTGCCCCAAGTGCAGGATGCGCCATTTGGCCGTGTTAAACCTCATCCCATTGGACTCAGCCCATGGATCCAGCCTGTTTAGGTCCCTTTGCAGAGCCTCCCGACCCTCCAGCTTAGTGCCATCTGCAAACTTGCTGAGGGAGCACTCGATGCCTTCATCCAGGTCATTGATGAAGACATTGACCAGGGCTGGACCCGGCACTGAGCCCTGGGGACACCACTTGTCACTGGCCTCCAGCTGGAGTTCACTCCATTTCCCACCACTCTCTGGGCCCTCCAGCCAACCAGTTTTCTACCCAGGAGAGTGTGGCCTGCCCAGGCCAGAGGTGACAGTTTCCATAGCAAAATGCTGGGAGAAACTGTGTCAAAGGCTTTACTGAAGTCCAGAAAGACCACATCCACAGCCTTTCCCTCATCCAGCCAGGGAGAGCAAAAAACCAGCTCTGGGCTTTCTCCAGGGGGTAGGAAAGGGGACAGAGATGGTTTTGCTTGCCCTGTACCTCTCTAAAAGGTCCCCAGGCGCCTGCTGAGTGGGTTTTTTTTTTTCCCCTCTCTTGCTGCAACAGGTCTGGGTGGAGAACTCGGATGGCTCAGGAGCCGTGAACTTCTTGACTGGGATGGGGGGATTCCTGCAAGCCGTCCTCTTCGGCTTCACAGGCTTCAGGTGAGGCCTACGCTCTGTCTCATTTAGTTCTGAAGCACATGCAGGTCACTCGGATCCTTTAGCATGAGCAGTGTGTTTTATTTTTGATGGGAACGGTTGGACTCGATGATCCGAGGGGTCTCTTCCAACCTGGTTGTTCTATGATTCTATGACTCGATGATCCGAGGGATCTCTTCCAACCTGGTTATTCTATGATTCTATGACTCGATGATCCGAGGGGTCTCTTCCAACCTGGTTATTCTATGATTCTATGACTCGATGATCCAAGGGGTCTCTTCCAACCTGGTTATTCTATGATTCTATGACTCGATGATCAGAGGGATCTCTTCCAACCTGGTTATTCTATGATTCTATGACTCGATGATCCGAGGGGTCTCTTCCAACCTGGTTATTCTATGATTCTATGACTCGATGATCCGAGGGGTCTCTTCCAACCTGATTTTTCTATGATTCTATGACTCGATGATCAGAGGGGTCTCTTCCAACCTGGTGGTTCTACGATTCAAAGAAAAAACTTGCGCTAAAATAGCTTAGAAAAACCATTAACCATCATTTCCAAGCTGCCTCCCGAACCCCAAGCAGCTCAGTGGTTTGAGCCCTGGAGCAGCAGCCTCCGCAGCGTATTCTTAGTTTAATTGAGGAGGGATGGATCCGAGGAGCCTTTTGCTTCCCAGCGAGACCTTCTAGAGCCAACGACAGGCTCTGCGTGTGTGGCCGGGAGCTGCTGGGAAACCCACCGGCCTTGGTGGAGCTGGGTGTGAGCTGGGTGTGCGCTGGGTGTGAGCGGCCGTCCTCCCCACTGGAAGCCCTCATCTCAGTTTTTGCGGCTCCCCTCGCTCCCCAGACGCTCCCTGTCGGTGCCGGCTCCAGCCGCAGGCTCTGGGGCTCCTGCCAAGCTCTCCGCAGATGATGTTTGCGCAGCCCTCGCGGACCTTGCCCCCTGCTCTGCTTGGTGCATCGATCCTCCGTCTCTTGAGCCTCTTCGGAGCCCTCTCTGGCCTCCCGAACCCACACAAAAGCAGGTGACTTGGAAAGACCAACTGTCGCTGAGTGTGGGCGCAGGTTCCCACAAACATTCTGGGGAGGAAGGTCTCTCCAGTCACTTTAAGTTAAAAAAAAAATGATGATACTCAGGATGCAAATCAGAAGCCAACTCATTTCATCTGTTCGGCTCTACCTGAGTGTTCAACAAGGCAAAGATACTCATTGCTCTTCTCAACTCAGCGCGAGTCATAGAATCATAGAACAACCAGGTTGGAAGAAACACACCAGATCATGGAGTCCAACCATTCCCACCAATCACTAACCCATGTCCCTCAGCACCTCGTCCACCTGTCCCTGTTCCAAGCCACCCACAGGTAGCTCCTCAAGATGTGTGGAATCCCATCCTGGGAAGCCTTGTGGGCCTCTTGAGCCCCTCAGACATGTGGAATCCCATCCCGGGAAGCCTTGTGGGCCTCTTGAGCCCCTCAGACATGTGGAATCCCATCCTGGGAAGCCTTGTGGGCTCCTCGAGCCCCTCAGACCTGTGGAATCCCATCCTGGGAAGCCTTGTGGGCTCCTTGAGCCCCTCAGACATGTGGAATCCCATCCCGGGAAGCCTTGTGGGCTCCTCCAGCCCCTCAGACATGTGGAATCCCATCCCGGGAAGCCTTGTGGGCCTCTTGAGCCCCTCAGACGTGTGGAATCCCATCCTGGGAAGCCTTGTGGGCTCCTTGAGCCCCTCAGACGTGTGGAATCCCATCCTGGGAAGCCTTGTGGGCTCCTCGAGCCCCTCAGACATGTGGAATCCCATCCCGGGAAGCCTTGTGGGCTCCTTGAGCCCCTCAGACCTGTGGAATCCCATCCTGGGAAGCCTTGTGGGCTCCTTGAGCCCCTCAGACCTGTGGAATCCCATCCCGGGAAGCCTCGTGGGCTCCTCGAGCCCCTCAGCAGGCTGGAGGAGATGGTCGAGGGCTCTCAGGTGTCAAGGTTTAAGTAGGAGATGAGTGACCTGTGTCTTTTTTTTAATCTGAAGCTAAACTGTGCCGAAGAGCTGTACTTGGAGAAAGGATTGGGGTTGTTTGGGTGGTTTTTAACTTCGGGAGCTCTCCCCGTGCGGAGTTTAAATCCCTCCAGATGGAATTGGGACTGATGTGGGGTTTTGGGTGTCACCTCTCCATGAGCCACTTTGGCCACAACCGAGGGGGAACACGGAGCCCGAGCTGTGCAGACACTTATCTGCTGAGTAGGGGAATGGCAGAGGAGAAGGGGCAGTGCTGGAGGTCAACCTCATGCTTAACAGGGCAGTGAGTCCATCAGCATCTCCAGGAGGTGTGTAGGGAGCTCTTGGGCCTGTGGCAGGTGAGGACAGACACCTGCTGCAAAGGGTTTAACCTGAAGCTGGACTTGCATCCCAACCCTCTCAGCTCCAGCCACCTCCAACCTCCCCCTGTTCCCTGCTGGAGCCTTTATTCCTGCTCCTGCCTTTCCAGGATCACCAAGAGCGGCCTCCGCTTCAGCCCTGCCTTTCCCTGTGATGTCAACCGGCTGAAAATCACCGGAGTCTCCTACCTCGGCAACAAGCTGGAGTTCACCATCACCAGAGAGGAGATGAGGGTCAAAGTGACCGAGTCTCCCCTGGACCCTCCCGTAGAGGCGTCTCCCCTGGAAGCTGTGCTGGAGGAGTCGGGGCAGAGGGTTCTTCTGCATGAAGGTACCAAACCCCAACCTGGGTCTGGGAGAGTTTAGAGTCGTTTGGGTCGGAAAATAGCTCAAAGAACAATGAGTCTGTCTGGGGAGAGGCTGTTCCCGTCCTCGACAGTGACTGACCATGAGGCAGCAGTGTGCCCAGGGGGCCAAGAAGGCCAAGGGCATCCTGGCTTGGATCAGAAATGGTGTGACCAGCAGGGCCAGGGAGGTGATTCTCCCTCTGGACTCAGCACTGGGGAGGCTGCTCCTTGAATCCTGTGTTCAGTTGTGGGTCCCTCAGCACAAGAAGGATGTTGAGGCTCTGGAGAGAGTCCAGAGAAGAGCAAGGAAGCTGGTGAAGGGGCTGGAGAACAGACCCTATGAGGAGTGGTTGAGAGAGCTGGGGGTGCTTATCCTGGAGAAGAGGAGGCTGAGAGGAGACCTCATTGCTCTCTACAACTCCCTGAGAGGAGGTTGTGGAGAGGAGGGAGCTGGGCTCTTCTCCCAAGGGACAGGGGACAGGCCGAGAGGGAATGGCCTCAAGCTCCACCAGGGGAGATTTAGGCTGGAGATTAGGAGGAAGTTTTTCACGGAAAGGGTCATTGGGCATTGGAATAGGCTGCGCAGGGAGGGGGTTGATTCCCCTTCCCTGGAGGTGTTTAAGGGACGGGTAGATGAGGTGCTGAGGGACATGGTTTAGTGTTTGATAGGAATGGTTGGACTCGTTGATCTGATGGGTCTCTTCCAACCTGGTTGTTCTATGATTCTATGATCCTCACGGGTTGGTTTGTGTTGCAGGGCAGAGCATCCCCCTCCCCGCGGTGGCCGGATGGATCCGGAGATCATCCAGCAGCACCAGCTGATCCTCGGCTGCTCTGGGTTCTACACGATGGACACCAAACCGATGGAAGAGCCGAGACAAGTTGATGTCAGTGGAGGGGGAAGGTAAAAGCCAGGTGGCAGGTTGGGGCTCCCAGGCTGGACCACAAACCCTGCAGCTCTCCCAGCGACGCTGAGCATCCCTCTCTGTGCTGGGGGACACTGACCCCCGTGCAAAGACCTCCAACATCTCTCATTTAGCAATGGAAAGAATTCAACCCCCAAAAAAGACTGATTCAAATGAGTTTTCTAACATAAACAATGGCTTCTTTATGCTTTCTGCAGCCCCGTTTATAAGGATACTCCTAGCTGATAAATTCATGTTTAGTTTATGTGCTGATCCCCAGCTCCTCAGTGCGTCCCACCCTGATCCCCCCAACTTCTCCCAGTCCCCACGTCGCTCCAGGGCCTCGAAGGGCTTGAGGGACTCAGGAAGGACATGGATCTGTTTGAGAGAGTTGGGAGGAGAGCACGGAGGTGATGTGAGGGCTGGAGAAATCTCCTGAGTGTGGGGAGAAGAGAAGGCAGTGGGGGTGCCCCACCCCTGGAGGGGTTCAGGGGCAGGTGGGATGGAGCTTGGAGACCCCAATCCCATGGGAGGTGTGTCTGGATGGGCTGGGAGGTCCTTTCCAACCCAAATCATTCCATGATGCTGCGAATCAGCCCCCTCCTCCCAGCAAAGAGGGAGTTTGGGGGTCCCAGCCCTTCTCTCACCCCCCAGCATCCCCCTCTTAGGGGTTTGGGGGTCCCAGCTCTGCTCTCAACCCCCAGCATCCCCCTCTTAGGGGGTTTAGGGGTCCCAGTTCTGCTCTCAACCCCCAGTATCCCCAGTCAGGGATTTTGGGGGTCCCAGCTCTGCTGTCACCCCCCAGCATCCCTCGTTCAGGGGGTTTGGGGGTCCCAGCTCTGCTCTCACCCCCCAGCATCCCTCGTTCAGGGGGTTTGGGGGTCCCAGCTCTGCCCTCACCCCCCAACGTCCCCCCTCAGGCTCCCCTCTCCCACCCCCAGGAATCTGGGCCGAGCCTGTGGGGTTTATAAAAAGCTCTGTGGCTGCTCCTTGGGCAGCACTCAGCATGTGGGAACACTTAGGGACGGAGGCGAAGTGCCTCCTCCGCCTTATAATTAGGCTGGCAGCCCCCCAGGCCCCGTCAGGAGTCACCCAACCCCTAATTAGCAGCACGTCTGGCTGCAGGGCAGGACAAACGGACCCCTCCGTCTGCCGCCCTTGGGGTTCGGTGGGGGTTGGATTCAAACCCAGCGCCAAACCAGCTCCCAGCGGCACCGAAAGGGTTTGATTCCCAGAAAAAGGATCCTTCCAGTCCAGTTGCCAATGGGAGTTAGCTCCGGGAAGGGGGAGAATGTGTGGAGCAGTGGGATTACATCCAATGCTTCTCCATCCCCTCCTTCCTCACCCGGAGGCCTGTTGGGAGCTTTCTTCTTGGCTGCAATGAGTTTGCAGGGTCTCAGCTGGGGCTGGCCCAGCCTCTGAGGGTGGCTCTGAGGATCATGAGTCCTTCTCTTGGCTGCCGAGAGCCAGAGGAAAGCGGAAAAGCCGTATTTCGGGTGTCCCCTTAGGCCCCGCGCAGGCGCAGACGGAGGGTTTGCAGTGTGTTAATACCATTTAATGATTTTAAATAGTGATGAGGGAGGCTGGGGTGGGGGACACTGAGCTCCACTGCGGGTACAAAAACACTGAGAGGAGCGAGTTGGGAGCCGGAGTCGGGCCCTGTGGAGGCCCCACGCTGCCTGGTGGCCTCGAGAGCACATGGACATGGCCCCGGGTGGCAGAGCTGGGGGGTGGCTGGAGGATGCTGGACCAGTGGCCCCTCGGAGGGGTCCAGCGGCGATTGGAAGGCGTCTCCACACGTCCCACCCGTCACTGGTCCTCGTCGTCGCTGAGCTGGTAGGTGAAGAAGCCGACGGAGTCGTGGGCGAGCTTGGAGAGGTGGACGACGCCGGTGACCACCAGGGCCACCAGTATCAGGGGCAGCAGCAGGCTGGCCGCCGTGGCCAGGGTGTTGTAGCACCGAGCTTTGGAGCTGAAGCGCCGAGCGGCCTCCACGTCCCCGACCACCTTGCGGTCCCGCGCCTGCAAGAGCAGAGAGACGGGGGCAGTGGTGCCAGGCGTGTTCCGTGACACTTCTCAGCCTGGAACGGGGCTCGGTGCCCTCGGAACCTGCCACCTGCCTCTCCGGGCAGTGCCACACTGGCCAAGACCCTCACCCATCATCAAATCATAGAACAACCAGCTTGGAAGAGACCCACCGGATCATCGAGTCCAACCATTCCCACCAATCACTAACCCATGTCCCTCAGCACCTCGTCCACTCGTCCCTTAAACCCTCCAGGGAAGGGGACTCAAACCCCTCATTGTTCAGCCTGTTCCATCCTCCCATCCCAGGCTGCTCCCCTCAGCCCTCCTGCTGCTGCATTTCTCCTTCTACCAGTTTGGGAGCCTCACTGGCCCAGCTCTGCCTTTCCCTCGTCTCCCCAGCCTGGCTCAGCCCCCCCTGGAGCTGCTCCTGTGCGGAGAGGCCGGGGACACCGTGACCTGCAGCATCTTCACCTTCCCTGGAGGTGTTTAAGGGACGGGTGGATGAGGTCTTGAGGGACTTGGTTTAGTGTTTGATAGGAATGGTTGGACTAGAAGATCCGATGGGTCTCTTCCAACCTGCTTGTTCTATGATTCTATGATTCTTCTCTCCCATCCCAACCCTCCTGGGATAGGGAGAGGCTCCATGTCTCCTCTGGAAGATGCTCTGCGTGCACGGAGAGGGCTCCCAGGGGACCCCAAACCTTCGCTCCCCCAACCCCTGCTTGGCCCCCAACCCTCTCCGCCCTCCTCGCTGCCTGTACCTTGACGGAGAAGGCGAGCGCCACGAAGCCCAAGCAGCAGAAGTTCATGTAGACGGTGTTGAAGATGGACCAGATGAGGTGGTCGCGAGGCGGCAGGGACCCCTTGTGAGCGTCCCGCTTGTGAGCTGGCGCGGGTGAGTAATCCTCCCGCGGGTACGAGGTGTCCATGGCCACGGAGAGGGGTGTCCCGCGGCTCTCTCCGGCTCTCTCCGGCTCTGGCAGTGCGGCTGGGACAGCGCGGACGCCCGACCCTTTATATGGTGCCCGGCTCTGGCACGACCTCCTCTCCTCTATATATAAACCTGGGAAATTACAGCCCTCGGAGCTGTGGTTGTCGGGGAGGCTTGGACGGCAGCGACGAGAAACAGTGCTGGTTGCAGGCTTTTTATATCCAGCCTTCCTCCCGTGAGGAGGAGGAGGAGGACCACCGGGATGGAGCCAGGGGATGAAGTGATGCTCACCTGGAAGGGCTGATACCTGCATCCTAGGAGGCCTTGAGCTGGTCGTGGGTTGGGGTTTCCCCTCATTCCCAGTGCGTTTGGGCAGCGTTAAACGGGAACTTAACACTAGGAAGTGGAAGAGATTCTTCTGGGGAAGCTTTGTGGGGTTCTCAGGAGGGAGATGAGGGTGTGTGGTGGGACATGGGGTGTGTGTGTGGCCCAGAGTTGGGGTTAAGAATCCTAGAATCATAGAATAACCAGGTTGGAAGAGACCCACTGGATCATCGAGTCCAATCATTCCTATTAATTTGCTTCTGTCATCCTTGAACCTCTAGGATTTGCTCTCCATGGTCTGGTCCCTTAGCAAGTTTGCAGATGACGCTGAGCTGTGTGGAAGTGTGGATCTGCTGGAGGGTCGGGAGGCTCTGCAAAGGGACCTGAACAGGCTGGATCCATGGGCTGAGTCCAACGGGATGAGGTTTAACACGGCCAAATGGCGCATCCTGCACTTGGGGCACAACAACCCTGAGCAGAGCTCCAGACTGGGAGAAGTCTGTCTAGAAAGCTGCCAGGAGGAGAGGGACCTGGGGGGGTTGGTCGACAGCCACTGACCATGAGGCAGCAGTGTGCCCAGGGGGCCAAGAAGGCCAAGGGCATCCTGGCTTGGATCAGAAATGGTGTGACCAGCAGGGCCAGGGAGGTTCTTCTCCCTCTGGACTCTGCACTGGTGAGGCCGCTCCTTGAATCCTGTGTTCAGTTGTGGGCCCCTCAGCACAAGAAGGATGTTGAGGCTCTGGAGAGAGTCCAGAGAAGAGCCACGAAGCTGGTGAAGGGGCTGGAGAACAGGCCCTATGAGGAGCGGCTGAGAGAGCTGGGGGGGTTTATTCTGGAGAAGAGGAGGCTGAGAGGAGACCTCATTGCTCTCTCCAACTCCCTGAGAGGAGGTTGTGGAGAGGAGGGAGCTGGGCTCTTCTGCCAAGGGACAGGGGACAGGACGAGAGGGAATGGCCTCAAGCTCCACCAGGGGAGATTTAGGCTGGAGATTAGGAGGAAGTTTTTCATGGAAAGGGTCATTGGGCATTGGAACAGGCTGCCCAGGGAGGTGGTTGATTCCCCTTCCCTGGAGGTGTTTAAGGTGTGGGTGGATGAGGTCTTGAGGGACATGGGTTAGTGTTTGATAGGAATGGTTGGACTAGAAGATCCAATGGGTCTCTTCCAACCTGGTTGTTCTATGATTCTGTGATTCTCTGGGCTGGCAGTGGCAGGGAGCAGATCGGGGAGGATGTCCCCAAGACACACAGGGACCCTCTTCTCCATCCCCGCTGGGAATAAGGCGAGAAGCGAGGGGCTGCTGCAGGAGAAGCTTTATTTGTGGTGGCAGCTGGGTTAGAGGGGAGGAAGGGCAGTCGGTGTCCCCACCGGGACACCCAGCGAGGGGACAAGGGGACATGGCAGGAGGAGGAGGAAGAGAAGCATCCCCTGGGGTGGTCATTGGGAAGAGATGACCAGGATGATGGTGATGGCCATCACGGCGACGACCATCAGCGCCGAGCAGATGATGTTGACCGCTTTGGCACGGGAACCGTGTCGACGGGCACCCTCCAGGTCCCCAAGCAGGTTGCAGTCGCGTGCCTGGGGGGGGGGGGGGGGGGGCAAATGGAGGGGGCTCAGGGATGGGGAGCTCAGGGATTGGGGGGTTCAGGGATTGGGGGAGTTCAGCGATTGGGGTACTCAGGGATAGGGGGGTTCAGGGATGGGGGGTTCAGGGATTGGGGTACTCAGGGATAGGGGGTTCAGGGATGGGGGGGCTCAGGGATGGGGGGACTCAGGGATGGGGGGTTCAGGGATGGGGGAACTCAGGGATTGGGGTGCTCAGGGAAGGGGGTGCTCAGGGATTGGGGGGCTCAGGGATGGGGGTGCTCAGGGATGGGGGAGCTCAGGGATGCGGGTGCTCAGGGATGGGGAGCTCAGGGATTGGGGGGCTCAGGGATTGGGGGGCTCAGGGATGGGGGTGCTCAGGGATAGGGGGTTCAGGGATGGGGGGACTCAGGGATGAGGGAACTTAGGGATGGGGGGTTTCAGAGATTGGGGACTCAGGGAAGGGGGGGTTCAGGGATGGGGGAGCTCAGGGATTGGGGGGCTCAGGGATTGGGGGGCTCAGGGATGGGGGAGCTCAGGGATTGGGGGGCTCAGGGATTGGGGGGCTCAGGGGTGGGGGTGCTCAGGGATTGAGGGGCTCAAGGATTAGGGGACTCAGGGATTGGGGACTCAGGGATTGGGGGGGCTCAGGGATTGGGGGGGCTCAGGGATGAGGATGCTCAGGGATGGGGGTGCTCAGGGATTGGGGGGCTCAGGGGATGGGGGGGCTAAGGGATTGGGGACTCAGGAATGGGGGGTTAAGGGATGGGGGGACTCAGGGGTGGGGGAGCTCAGGGATTGGGGTTGTCAGGGAAGGGGGTGCTCAGGGATGGGGGTGCTCAAGGATTCGGGGACTCAGGGATGGGGGTGCTCAGGGATTGGGGGGCTCAAGGATTAGGGGACTCAGGGATTGGGGACTCGGGGATGGGGGTGCTCAGGGATGGGGGAGCTCAGGGATTGGGGTGCTCAGGAATTGGGGGCTCAAGGATTGAGGGGCTTGGGGATGGGGGGTTGAGGGATGGGGGAACTCAGGGATTGGGAGCTCAGGAATTGGGGGGCTCGGGGATGGGGGGCTCGGGGATGGGGGGTTGAGGGATGGGGGAACTCAGGGATTGGGGTGCTCAGGGATGGGGGGGTTCAGGGATTGGGGTGCTCAGGAATTGGGGGCTCAAGGATTGAGGGGCTTGGGGATGGGGGGTTGAGGGATGGGGGAACTCAGGGATTGGGAGCTCAGGAATTGGGGGCTCAGGGATTGGGGGGCTTGGGGATGGGGGGTTGAGGGATGGGGGAACTCAGGGATTGGGGTGCTCAGGGAAGGGGGGGTTCAGGGATGGGGAGCAGATGTGGGGTCTGGGGTCAGGCTGGGGTGTGAGGTGTGGGGGTGTGGGTTGGATGGAGGGGTCCAGGCTGGGGGGTTCCTGGTCAGG
>JAUMJK010000990.1:0-20753 GCA_033558105.1 Coccyzus lansbergi
TCTATGAGGTCTGCCTCCCAGGCGAGGTCTGCCTCTATGAGGTCTGCCTCCCAGGCGAGGTCTGCCTCTATGAGGTCTGCCTCCCAGGCGAGGTCTGCCTCTATGAGGTCTGCCTCCCAGGCGAGGTCTGCCTCTATGAGGTCTGCCTCCCAGGCGAGGTCTGCCTCTATGAGGTCTGCCTCCCAGGCGAGGTCTGCCTCTATGAGGTCTGCCTCCCAGGCGAGGTCTGCCTCTATGAGGTCTGCCTCCCAGGCGAGGTCTGCCTCTATGAGGTCTGCCTCCCAGGCGAGGTCTGCCTCTATGAGGTCTGCCTCTATGAGGTCTGCCTCTATGAGGTCTGCCTCTATGAGGTCTGCCTCCCAGGCGAGGTCTGCCTCTATGAGGTCTGCCTCCCAGGCGAGGTCTGCCTCTATGAGGTCTGCCTCCCAGGCGAGGTCTGCCTCTATGAGGTCTGCCTCCCAGGCGAGGTCTGCCTCTATGAGGTCTGCCTCTATGAGGTCTGCCTCCCAGGCGAGGTCTGCCTCTATGAGGTCTGCCTCCCAGGCGAGGTCTGCCTCTATGAGGTCTGCCTCCCAGGCGAGGTCTGCCTCTATGAGGTCTGCCTCCCAGGCGAGGTCTGCCTCTATGAGGTCTGCCTCCAGGAGGTCTGCCTCTATGAGGTCTGCCTCCCAGGCGAGGTCTGCCTCTATGAGGTCTGCCTCCCAGGCGAGGTCTGCCTCTATGAGGTCTGCCTCCCAGGCGAGGTCTGCCTCTATGAGGTCTGCCTCCCAGGCGAGGTCTGCCTCTATGAGGTCTGCCTCCCAGGCGAGGTCTGCCTCTATGAGGTCTGCCTCCCAGGCGAGGTCTGCCTCTATGAGGTCTGCCTCCCAGGCGAGGTCTGCCTCCCAGGCGACGTCTGCCTCTATGAGGTCTGCCTCTATGAGGTCTGCCTCTATGAGGTCTGCCTCCCAGGCGACGTCTGCCTCTATGAGGTCTGCCTCCCAGGCGAGGTCTGCCTCTATGAGGTCTGCCTCTATGAGGTCTGCCTCCCAGGCGAGGTCTGCCTCTATGAGGTCTGCCTCTATGAGGTCTGCCTCCCAGGCGAGGTCTGCCTCCCAGGCGACGTCTGCCTCTATGAGGTCTGCCTCTATGAGGTCTGCCTCCCAGGCGAGGTCTGCCTCTATGAGGTCTGCCTCCCAGGCGAGGTCTGCCTCTATGAGGTCTGCCTCTATGAGGTCTGCCTCCCAGGCGAGGTCTGCCTCTATGAGGTCTGCCTCTATGAGGTCTGCCTCCCAGGCGAGGTCTGCCTCCAGGCGAGGTCTGCCTCCAGGCGAGGTCTGCCTCAGGAGGTCTGCCTCCCAGGCGAGGTCTGCCTCTATGAGGTCTGCCTCCCAGGCGAGGTCTGCCTCTATGAGGTCTGCCTCCCAGGCGAGGTCTGCCTCTATGAGGTCTGCCTCCCAGGCGAGGTCTGCCTCTATGAGGTCTGCCTCCCAGGCGAGGTCTGCCTCTATGAGGTCTGCCTCCAGGAGGTCTGCCTCTATGAGGTCTGCCTCCCAGGCGAGGTCTGCCTCTATGAGGTCTGCCTCTATGAGGTCTGCCTCTATGAGGTCTGCCTCCCAGGCGAGGTCTGCCTCTATGAGGTCTGCCTCTATGAGGTCTGCCTCCCAGGCGAGGTCTGCCTCTATGAGGTCTGCCTCTATGAGGTCTGCCTCCCAGGCGAGGTCTGCCTCTATGAGGTCTGCCTCCAGGCGAGGTCTGCCTCTATGAGGTCTGCCTCCCAGGCGAGGTCTGCCTCTATGAGGTCTGCCTCTATGAGGTCTGCCTCCCAGGCGAGGTCTGCCTCTATGAGGTCTGCCTCCCAGGCGAGGTCTGCCTCTATGAGGTCTGCCTCTATGAGGTCTGCCTCCCAGGCGAGGTCTGCCTCTATGAGGTCTGCCTCTATGAGGTCTGCCTCTATGAGGTCTGCCTCTATGAGGTCTGCCTCCCAGGCGAGGTCTGCCTCTATGAGGTCTGCCTCCAGGCGAGGTCTGCCTCTATGAGGTCTGCCTCCCAGGCGAGGTCTGCCTCTATGAGGTCTGCCTCCCAGGCGAGGTCTGCCTCTATGAGGTCTGCCTCTATGAGGTCTGCCTCCCAGGCGAGGTCTGCCTCTATGAGGTCTGCCTCCCAGGCGAGGTCTGCCTCTATGAGGTCTGCCTCTATGAGGTCTGCCTCCCAGGCGAGGTCTGCCTCTATGAGGTCTGCCTCTATGAGGTCTGCCTCTATGAGGTCTGCCTCCCAGGCGAGGTCTGCCTCTATGAGGTCTGCCTCCCAGGCGAGGTCTGCCTCTATGAGGTCTGCCTCTATGAGGTCTGCCTCTATGAGGTCTGCCTCCCAGGCGAGGTCTGCCTCTATGAGGTCTGCCTCCCAGGCGAGGTCTGCCTCTATGAGGTCTGCCTCCCAGGCGAGGTCTGCCTCTATGAGGTCTGCCTCCCAGGCGAGGTCTGCCTCTATGAGGTCTGCCTCCCAGGCGAGGTCTGCCTCTATGAGGTCTGCCTCCCAGGCGAGGTCTGCCTCTATGAGGTCTGCCTCCCAGGCGAGGTCTGCCTCTATGAGGTCTGCCTCCCAGGCGAGGTCTGCCTCTATGAGGTCTGCCTCCCAGGCGAGGTCTGCCTCTATGAGGTCTGCCTCCCAGGCGAGGTCTGCCTCTATGAGGTCTGCCTCCCAGGCGAGGTCTGCCTCTATGAGGTCTGCCTCTATGAGGTCTGCCTCTATGAGGTCTGCCTCCCAGGCGAGGTCTGCCTCTATGAGGTCTGCCTCTATGAGGTCTGCCTCTATGAGGTCTGCCTCCCAGGCGAGGTCTGCCTCTATGAGGTCTGCCTCCCAGGCGAGGTCTGCCTCTATGAGGTCTGCCTCTATGAGGTCTGCCTCTATGAGGTCTGCCTCCCAGGCGAGGTCTGCCTCCTCTATGAGGTCTGCCTCTATGAGGTCTGCCTCTATGAGGTCTGCCTCTATGAGGTTCTGCCTCTATGAGGTCTGCCTCCCAGGCGAGGTCTGCCTCTATGAGGTCTGCCTCCCAGGCGAGGTCTGCCTCTATGAGGTCTGCCTCCCAGGCGAGGTCTGCCTCTATGAGGTCTGCCTCCCAGGCGAGGTCTGCCTCTATGAGGTCTGCTCCCAGGCGAGGTCTGCCTCTATGAGGTCTGCCTCCCAGGCGAGGTCTGCCTCTATGAGGTCTGCCTCCCAGGCGAGGTCTGCCTCTATGAGGTCTGCCTCCCAGGCGAGGTCTGCCTCTATGAGGTCTGCCTCCCAAGGTCTGGCCTCTATGAGGTCCTGCCTCCCAGCGAGGTCTGCCTCTATGAGGTCTGCCTCCCAGGCGAGGTCTGCCTCTATGAGGTCTGCCTCCCAGGCGAGGTCTGCCTCTATGAGGTCTGCCTCCCAGGCGAGGTCTGCCTCTATGAGGTCTGCCTCCCAGGCGAGGTCTGCCTCTATGAGGTCTGCCTCCCAGGCGAGGTCTGCCTCTATGAGGTCTGCCTCCCAGGCGAGGTCTGCTCTATGAGGTCTGCCTCCCAGGCGAGGTCTGCCTCTATGAGGTCTGCCTCCCAGGCGAGGTCTGCCTCTATGAGGTCTGCCTCCAGGCGAGGTCTGCCTCTATGAGGTCTGCCTCCAGCGAGGTCTGCCTCTAGGTCTGAGGTCTGCCTCTATGAGGTCTGCCTCCCAGGCGAGGTCTGCCTCTATGAGGTCTGCCTCCCAGGCGAGGTCTGCCTCTATGAGGTCTGCCTCCCAGGCGAGGTCTGCCTCTATGAGGTCTGCCTCCCAGGCGAGGTCTGCCTCTATGAGGTCTGCCTCTATGAGGTCTGCCTCTATGAGGTCTGCCTCCCAGGCGAGGTCTGCCTCTATGAGGTCTGCCTCCCAGGCGAGGTCTGCCTCTATGAGGTCTGCCTCCCAGGCGAGGTCTGCCTCTATGAGGTCTGCCTCCCAGGCGAGGTCTGCCTCTATGAGGTCTGCCTCCCAGGCGAGGTCTGCCTCTATGAGGTCTGCCTCCCAGGCGAGGTCTGCCTCTATGAGGTCTGCCTCCCAGGCGAGGTCTGCCTCTATGAGGTCTGCCTCCCAGGCGAGGTCTGCCTCTATGAGGTCTGCCTCCCAGGCGAGGTCTGCCTCTATGAGGTCTGCCTCCCAGGCGAGGTCTGCCTCTATGAGGTCTGCCTCTATGAGGTCTGCCTCTATGAGGTCTGCCTCCCAGGAGACGTCTGCCTCTATGAGGTCTGCCTCCCAGGCGAGGTCTGCCTCTATGAGGTCTGCCTCTATGAGGTCTGCCTCCCAGGCCAGGTCTGCCTCTATGAGGTCTGCCTCTATGAGGTCTGCCTCCCAGGCGAGGTCTGCCTCCCAGGCGAGGTCTGCCTCTATGAGGTCTGCCTCTATGAGGTCTGCCTCTATGAGGTCTGCCTCCCAGGCGACGTCTGCCTCTATGAGGTCTGCCTCCCAGGCGAGGTCTGCCTCTATGAGGTCTGCCTCTATGAGGTCTGCCTCCCAGGCCAGGTCTGCCTCTATGAGGTCTGCCTCTATGAGGTCTGCCTCCCAGGCGAGGTCTGCCTCTATGAGGTCTGCCTCCCAGGCGAGGTCTGCCTCTATGAGGTCTGCCTCCCAGGCGAGGTCTGCCTCTATGAGGTCTGCCTCCCAGGCGAGGTCTGCCTCTATGAGGTCTGCCTCCCAGGCGAGGTCTGCCTCTATGAGGTCTGCCTCCCAGGCGAGGTCTGCCTCTATGAGGTCTGCCTCTATGAGGTCTGCCTCTATGAGGTCTGCCTCTATGAGGTCTGCCTGCCAGGCGAGGTCTGCCTCTATGAGGTCTGCCTGCCAGGCGAGGTCTGCCTCTATGAGGTCTGCCTGCCAGGCGAGGTCTGCCTCTATGAGGTCTGCCTGCCAGGCGAGGTCTGCCTCTATGAGGTCTGCCTCTATGAGGTCTGCCTCTATGAGGTCTGCCTGCCAGGCGAGGTCTGCCTCTATGAGGTCTGCCTCTATGAGGTCTGCCTGCCAGGCGAGGTCTGCCTCTATGAGGTCTGCCTCTATGAGGTCTGCCTGCCAGGCGAGGTCTGCCTCTATGAGGTCTGCCTCTATGAGGTCTGCCTCTATGAGGTCTGCCTGCCAGGCGAGGTCTGCCTCTATGAGGTCTGCCTCTATGAGGTCTGCCTCTATGAGGTCTGCCTGCCAGGCGAGGTCTGCCTCTATGAGGTCTGCCTCTATGAGGTCTGCCTGCCAGGCGAGGTCTGCCTCTATGAGGTCTGCCTCTATGAGGTCTGCCTGCCAGGCGAGGTCTGCCTCTATGAGGTCTGCCTCTATGAGGTCTGCCTCCCAGGCGAGGTCTGCCTCTATGAGGTCTGCCTCTATGAGGTCTGCCTCTATGAGGTCTGCCTCCCAGGCGAGGTCTGCCTCCCAGGCGAGGTCTGCCTCCCAGGCGAGGTCTGCCTCCCAGGCGAGGTCTGCCTCCCAGGCGACGTCTGCCTCTATGAGGTCTGCCTCCCAGGCGACGTCTGCCTCTATGAGGTCTGCCTCCCAGGCGACGTCTGCCTCTATGAGGTCTGCCTCTATGAGTTCTGCCTCTATGAGGTGTGCCTCCCAGGCGACGTCTGCCTCTATGAGGTCTGCCTCTATGAGGTCTGCCTCTATGAGGTCTGCCTCCCAGGCGACGTCTGCCTCTATGAGGTCTGCCTCTATGAGGTCTGCCTCCCAGGCGACGTCTGCCTCTATGAGGTCTGCCTCTATGAGGTCTGCCTCCCAGGCGACGTCTGCGTCTATGAGGTCTGCCTCTATGAGGTCTGCCTCCCAGGCGACGTCTGCCTCTATGAGGTCTGCCTCTATGAGGTCTGCCTCTATGAGGTCTGCCTCACAGGCGACGTCTGCCTCTATGAGGTCTGCCTCCCAGGCGACGTCTGCCTCTATGAGGTCTGCTTCTATGAGGTCGGCCTCTATGAGGTCTGCCTCGATGAGGTCGGCCTCTATGAGGTCTGCCTCCCAGGCGACGTCTGCCTCTATGAGGTCTGCCTCTATGAGGTCTGCCTCCCAGGCGACGTCTGCCTCTATGAGGTCTGCCTCTATGAGGTCTGCCTCTATGAGGTCTGCCTCCCAGGCGACTTCTGCCTCTATGAGGTCTGCCTCCCAGGCAACGTCTGCCTCTATGAGGTCTGCCTCCCAGGCGACGTCTGCCTCTATGAGGTCTGCCTCTATGAGGTCTGCCTCCCAGGCGACGTCTGCCTCTATGAGGTCTGCCTCTATGAGGTCTGCCTCCCAGGCGACGTCTGCCTCTATGAGGTCGGCCTCTATGAGGTCTGCCTCCCAGGCGACGTCTGCCTCTATGAGGTCTGCCTCCCAGGCGACGTCTGCCTCTATGAGGTCTGCCTCTATGAGGTCTGCCTCCCAGGCGACGTCTGCCTCTATGAGGTCTGCCTCCCAGGCGACGTCTGCCTCTATGAGGTCTGCCTCCCAGGCGACGTCTGCCTCTATGAGGTCTGCCTCTATGAGGTCTGCCTCTATGAGGTCTGCCTCCCAGGCGAGGTCTGCCTCTATGAGGTCTGCCTCTATGAGGTCTGCCTCTATGAGGTCTGCCTCCCAGGCGAGGTCTGCCTCTATGAGGTCTGCCTCCCAGGCGAGGTCTGCCTCTATGAGGTCTGCCTCCCAGGCGAGGTCTGCCTCTATGAGGTCTGCCTCCCAGGCGAGGTCTGCCTCTATGAGGTCTGCCTCCCAGGCGAGGTCTGCCTCTATGAGGTCTGCCTCTATGAGGTCTGCCTCCCAGGCGAGGTCTGCCTCTATGAGGTCTGCCTCCCAGGAGAGGTCTGACTCTATGAGGTCTGCCTCCCAGGCGACGTCTGCCTCTATGAGGTCTGCCTCCCAGGCGACGTCTGCCTCTATGAGGTCTGCCTCTATGAGGTCTGCCTCTATGAGGTCTGCCTCCCAGGCGAGGTCTGCCTCTATGAGGTCTGCCTCCCAGGCGACGTCTGCCTCTATGAGGTCTGCCTCTATGAGGTCTGCCTCCCAGGCGACGTCTGCCTCTATGAGGTCTGCCTCTATGAGGTCTGCCTCCCAGGCGACGTCTGCCTCTATGAGGTCTGCCTCCCAGGCGACGTCTGCCTCTATGAGGTCTGCCTCTATGAGGTCTGCCTCCCAGGCGACGTCTGCCTCTATGAGGTCTGCCTCTGTGAGGTCTGCCTCCCAGGCGACGTCTGCCTCTATGAGGTCTGCCTCCCAGGCGACGTCTGCCTCTATGAGGTCTGCCTCTATGAGGTCTGCCTCCCAGGCGACGTCTGCCTCTATGAGGTCTGCCTCTATGAGTTCTGCCTCTATGAGGTGTGCCTCCCAGGCGACGTCTGCCTCTATGAGGTCTGCCTCTATGAGGTCTGCCTCTATGAGGTCTGCCTCTATGAGGTCTGCCTCCCAGGCGACGTCTGCCTCTATGAGGTCTGCCTCTATGAGGTCTGCCTCCCAGGCGACGTCTGCCTCTATGAGGTCTGCCTCTATGAGGTCTGCCTCCCAGGCGACGTCTGCGTCTATGAGGTCTGCCTCTATGAGGTCTGCCTCCCAGGCGACGTCTGCCTCTATGAGGTCTGCCTCTATGAGGTCTGCCTCTATGAGGTCTGCCTCCCAGGCGACGTCTGCCTCTATGAGGTCTGCCTCTATGAGGTCTGCCTCCCAGGCGACGTCTGCCTCTATGAGGTCTGCCTCCCAGGCGACGTCTGCCTCTATGAGGTCTGCCTCTATGAGGTCTGCCTCTATGAGGTCTGCCTCCCAGGCGACGTCTGCCTCTATGAGGTCTGCCTCTATGAGGTCTGCCTCCCAGGCGACGTCTGCCTCTATGAGGTCTGCCTCTATGAGGTCTGCCTCCCAGGCGACGTCTGCCTCTATGAGGTCTGCCTCTATGAGGTCTGCCTCCCAGGCGACGTCTGCCTCTATGAGGTCTGCCTCTGTGAGGTCTGCCTCCCAGGCGACGTCTGCCTCTATGAGGTCTGCCTCTGTGAGGTCTGCCTCCCAGGCGACGTCTGCCTCTATGAGGTCTGCCTCCCAGGCGACGTCTGCCTCTATGAGGTCTGCCTCTATGAGGTCTGCCTCTATGAGGTCTGCCTCCCAGGCGACGTCTGCCTCTATGAGGTCTGCCTCCCAGGCGACGTCTGCCTCTATGAGGTCTGCTTCTATGAGGTCGGCCTCTATGAGGTCTGCCTCGATGAGGTCGGCCTCTATGAGGTCTGCCTCCCAGGCGACGTCTGCCTCTATGAGGTCTGCCTCTATGAGGTCTGCCTCCCAGGCGACGTCTGCCTCTATGAGGTCTGCCTCTATGAGGTCTGCCTCTATGAGGTCTGCCTCCCAGGCGACGTCTGCCTCTATGAGGTCTTCCTCTATGAGGTCTGCCTCTATGAGGTCTGCCTCCCAAGCGAGGTCTGCCTCTATGAGGTCTGCCTCTATGAGGTCGGCCTCTATGAGGTCTGCCTCCCAGGCGACGTCTGCCTCTATGAGGTCTGCCTCCCAGGCGACGTCTGCCTCTATGAGGTCTGCCTCTATGAGGTCTGCCTCTATGAGGTCTGCCTCCCAGGCTACGTCTGCCTCTATGAGGTCTGCCTCTATGAGGTCTGCCTCTATGAGGTCTGCCTCCCAGGCGAGGTCTGCCTCCCAGGCGAGGTATGCCTCTATGAGGTCTGCCTCCCAGGCGACGTCTGCCTCTATGAGGTCTGCCTCCCAGGCGACGTCTGCCTCTATGAGGTCTGCCTCTATGAGGTCTGCCTCTATGAGGTCTGCCTCCCAGGCGACGTCTGCCTCTATGAGGTCTGCCTCCCAGGCGACGTCTGCCTCTATGAGGTCTGCCTCTATGAGGTCTGCCTCTATGAGGTCTGCCTCCCAGGCGACTTCTGCCTCTATGAGGTCTGCCTCTATGAGGTCTGCCTCTATGAGGTCTGCCTCCCAGGCGACGTCTGCCTCTATGAGGTCTGCCTCCCAGGCGACGTCTGCCTCTATGAGGTCTGCCTCCCAGGCGACGTCTGCCTCTATGAGGTCTGCCTCTATGAGGTCTGCCTCCCAGGCGACGTCTGCCTCTATGAGGTCTGCCTCCCAGGCGACGTCTGCCTCTATGAGGTCTGCCTCTATGAGGTCTGCCTCCCAGGCGACGTCTGCCTCTATGAGGTCTGCCTCCCAGGCGACGTCTGCCTCTATGAGGTCTGCCTCCCAGGCGACGTCTGCCTCTATGAGGTCTGCCTCCCAGGCGACGTCTGCCTCTATGAGGTCTGCCTCCCAGGCGACGTCTGCCTCTATGAGGTCTGCCTCCCAGGCGACGTCTGCCTCTATGAGGTCTGCCTCTATGAGGTCTGCCTCCCAGGCGACGTCTGCCTCTATGAGGTCTGCCTCTATGAGGTCTGCCTCTATGAGGTCTGCCTCCCAGGCGACGTCTGCCTCTATGAGGTCTGCCTCCCAGGCGACGTCTGCCTCTATGAGGTCTGCCTCTATGAGGTCTGCCTCCCAGGCGACGTCTGCCTCTATGAGGTCTGCCTCTATGAGGTCTGCCTCCCAGGCGACGTCTGCCTCTATGAGGTCTGCCTCTATGAGGTCTGCCTCCCAGGCGACGTCTGCCTCTATGAGGTCTGCCTCCCAGGCGACGTCTGCCTCTATGAGGTCTGCCTCCCAGGCGACGTCTGCCTCTATGAGGTCTGCCTCCCAGGCGACGTCTGCCTCTATGAGGTCTGCCTCCCAGGAGACGTCTGCCTCTATGAGGTCTGCCTCCCAGGCGACGTCTGCCTCTATGAGGTCTGCCTCTATGAGGTCTGCCTCTATGAGGTCTGCCTCCCAGGCGACGTCTGCCTCGATGAGGTCTGCCTCTATGAGGTCTGCCTCCCAGGCGACGTCTGCCTCTATGAGGTCTGCCTCTATGAGGTCTGCCTCCCAGGCGACGTCTGCCTCTATGAGGTCTGCCTCCCAGGCGACGTCTGCCTCTATGAGGTCTGCCTCCCAGGCGACGTCTGCCTCTATGAGGTCTGCCTCTATGAGGTCTGCCTCTATGAGGTCTGCCTCCCAGGCGACGTCTGCCTCTATGAGGTCTGCCTCCCAGGCGACGTCTGCCTCTATGAGGTCTGCCTCTATGAGGTCTGCCTCTATGAGGTCTGCCTCCCAGGCGACGTCTTCCTCTATGAGGTCTGCCTCCCAGGCGACGTCTGCCTCTATGAGGCCTGCCTCCCAGGCGACGTCTGCCTCTATGATGTCTGCCTCTATGAGGTCTGCCTCCCAGGCGACGTCTGCCTCTATGATGTCTGCCTCTATGAGGTCTGCCTCCCAGGCGACGTCTGCCTCTATGAGGTCTGCCTCTATGAGGTCTGCCTCTATGAGGTCTGCCTCCCAGGCGACGTCTGCCTCTATGAGGTCTGCCTCCCAGGCGACGTCTGCCTCTATGAGGTCTGCCTCCCAGGCGACGTCTGCCTCTATGAGGTCTGCCTCCCAGGCGACGTCTGCCTCTATGAGGTCTGCCTCCCAGGCGACGTCTGCCTCTATGAGGTCTGCCTCTATGAGGTCTGCCTCCCAGACGACGTCTGCCTCTATGAGCTCTGCCTCCCAGGCGACGTCTGCCTCTATGAGGTCTGCCTCCCAGGCGACGTCTGCCTCTATGAGGTCTGCCTCCCAGGCGACGTCTGCCTCTATGAGGTCTGCCTCTATGAGGTCTGCCTCTATGAGGTCTCCCTCTATGAGGTCTGCCTCCCAGGCGACGTCTGCCTCTATGAGGTCTGCCTCTATGAGGTCTGCCTCTATGAGGTCTGCCTCCCAGGCGACGTCTGCCTCTATGAGGTCTGCCTCTATGAGGTCTGCCTCTATGAGGTCTACCTCCCAAGCGACGTCTGCCTCTATGAGGTCTGCCTCTATGAGGTCTGCCTCTATGAGGTCTGCCTCCCAGGCGACGTCTGCCTCTATGAGGTCTGCCTCCCAGACGACGTCTGCCTCTATGAGCTCTGCCTCCCAGGCGACGTCTGCCTCTATGAGGTCTGCCTCCCAGGCGACGTCTGCCTCTATGAGGTCTGCCTCCCAGGCGACGTCTGCCTCTATGAGGTCTGCCTCTATGAGGTCTGCCTCTATGAGGTCTCCCTCTATGAGGTCTGCCTCCCAGGCGACGTCTGCCTCTATGAGGTCTGCCTCTATGAGGTCTGCCTCTATGAGGTCTGCCTCCTAGGCGACGTCTGCCTCTATGAGGCCTGCCTCCCAGGCGACGTCTTCCTCTATGAGATCTGCCTCTATGAGGTCTGCCTCCCAGGCGACGTCTGCCTCTTTGAGGTCTGCCTCTATGAGGTCTGCCTCTATGAGGTCTGCCTCCCAGGCGACGTCTGCCTCTATGAGGTCTGCCTCCCAGGCGACGTCTGCCTCTATGAGGTCTGCCTCTATGAGGTCTGCCTCCCAGGCGACGTCTGCCTCTATGAGGTCTGCCTCTATGAGGTCTGCCTCCCAGGCGACGTCTGCCTCTATGAGGTCTGCCTCCCAGGCGACGTCTGCCTCTATGAGGTCTGCCTCCCAGGCGACGTCTGCCTCTATGAGGTCTGCCTCCCAGGCGACGTCTGCCTCTATGAGGTCTGCCTCCCAGGCGACGTCTGCCTCTATGAGGTCTGCCTCCCAGGCGACGTCTGCCTCTATGAGGTCTGCCTCCCAGGCGACGTCTGCCTCTATGAGGTCTGCCTCCCAGGCGACGTCTGCCTCTATGAGGTCTGCCTCCCAGGCGACGTCTGCCTCTATGAGGTCTGCCTCCCAGGCGACGTCTGCCTCTATGAGGTCTGCCTCCCAGGCGACGTCTGCCTCTATGAGGTCTGCCTCCCAGGCGACGTCTGCCTCTATGAGGTCTGCCTCCCAGGCGACGTCTGCCTCTATGAGGTCTGCCTCCCAGGCGACGTCTGCCTCTATGAGGTCTGCCTCCCAGGCGACGTCTGCCTCTATGAGGTCTGCCTCCCAGGCGACGTCTGCCTCTATGAGGTCTGCCTCCCAGGCGACGTCTGCCTCTATGAGGTCTGCCTCCCAGGCGACGTCTGCCTCTATGAGGTCTGCCTCCCAGGCGACGTCTGCCTCTATGAGGTCTGCCTCCCAGGCGACGTCTGCCTCTATGAGGTCTGCCTCCCAGGCGACGTCTGCCTCTATGAGGTCTGCCTCTATGAGGTCTGCCTCCCAGGCGACGTCTGCCTCTATGAGGTCTGCCTCTATGAGGTCTGCCTCCCAGGCGACGTCTGCCTCTATGAGGTCTGCCTCTATGAGGTCTGCCTCCCAGGCGACGTCTGCCTCTATGAGGTCTGCCTCTATGAGGTCTGCCTCCCAGGCGACGTCTGCCTCTATGAGGTCTGCCTCTATGAGGTCTGCCTCCCAGGCGACGTCTGCCTCTATGAGGTCTGCCTCCCAGGCGACGTCTGCCTCTATGAGGTCTGCCTCCCAGGCGACGTCTGCCTCTATGAGGTCTGCCTCCCAGGCGACGTCTGCCTCTATGAGGTCTGCCTCCCAGGCGACGTCTGCCTCTATGAGGTCTGCCTCCCAGGCGACGTCTGCCTCTATGAGGTCTGCCTCCCAGGCGACGTCTGCCTCTATGAGGTCTGCCTCCCAGGCGACGTCTGCCTCTATGAGGTCTGCCTCCCAGGCGACGTCTGCCTCTATGAGGTCTGCCTCCCAGGCGACGTCTGCCTCTATGAGGTCTGCCTCCCAGGCGACGTCTGCCTCTATGAGGTCTGCCTCCCAGGCGACGTCTGCCTCTATGAGGTCTGCCTCCCAGGCGACGTCTGCCTCTATGAGGTCTGCCTCCCAGGCGACGTCTGCCTCTATGAGGTCTGCCTCCCAGGCGACGTCTGCCTCTATGAGGTCTGCCTCCCAGGCGACGTCTGCCTCTATGAGGTCTGCCTCCCAGGCGACGTCTGCCTCTATGAGGTCTGCCTCCCAGGCGACGTCTGCCTCTATGAGGTCTGCCTCCCAGGCGACGTCTGCCTCTATGAGGTCTGCCTCCCAGGCGACGTCTGCCTCTATGAGGTCTGCCTCTATGAGGTCTGCCTCCCATGCGAGGTCTGCCTCTATGAGGTCTGCCTCCCAGGCGAGGTCTGCCTCTATGAGGTCTGCCTCCCAGGCGAGGTCTGCCTCTATGAGGTCTGCCTCCCAGGCGAGGTCTGCCTCTATGAGGTCTGCCTCCCAGGCGAGGTCTGCCTCTATGAGGTCTGCCTCCCAGGCGAGGTCTGCCTCTATGAGGTCTGCCTCCCAGGCGAGGTCTGCCTCTATGAGGTCTGCCTCCCAGGCGAGGTCTGCCTCTATGAGGTCTGCCTCCCAGGCGACGTCTGCCTCTATGAGGTCTGCCTCCCAGGCGACGTCTGCCTCTATGAGGTCTGCCTCCCAGGCGAGGTCTGCCTCTATGAGGTCTGCCTCCCAGGCGACGTCTGCCTCTATGAGGTCTGCCTCCCAGGCGACGTCTGCCTCTATGAGGTCTGCCTCCCAGGCGACGTCTGCCTCTATGAGGTCTGCCTCCCAGGCGACGTCTGCCTCTATGAGGTCTGCCTCCCAGGCGACGTCTGCCTCTATGAGGTCTGCCTCCCAGGCGACGTCTGCCTCTATGAGGTCTGCCTCCCAGGCGACGTCTGCCTCTATGAGGTCTGCCTCCCAGGCGACGTCTGCCTCTATGAGGTCTGCCTCTATGAGGTCTGCCTCCCAGGCGACGTCTGCCTCTATGAGGTCTGCCTCTATGAGGTCTGCCTCCCAGGCGACGTCTGCCTCTATGAGGTCTGCCTCCCAGGCGACGTCTGCCTCTATGAGGTCTGCCTCCCAGGCGACGTCTGCCTCTATGAGGTCTTCCTCCCAGGCGACGTCTGCCTCTATGAGGTCTGCCTCTATGAGGTCTGCCTCTATGAGGTCTGCCTCCCAGGCGACGTCTGCCTCTATGAGGTCTGCCTCCCAGGCGACGTCTGCCTCTATGAGGTCTGCCTCCCAGGCGACGTCTGCCTCTATGAGGTCTGCCTCCCAGGCGACGTCTGCCTCTATGAGGTCTGCCTCCCAGGCGACGTCTGCCTCTATGAGGTCTGCCTCCCAGGCGACGTCTGCCTCTATGAGGTCTGCCTCCCAGGCGACGTCTGCCTCTATGAGGTCTGCCTCCCAGGCGACGTCTGCCTCTATGAGGTCTGCCTCCCAGGCGACGTCTGCCTCTATGAGGTCTGCCTCCCAGGCGACGTCTGCCTCTATGAGGTCTGCCTCCCAGGCGACGTCTGCCTATATGAGGTCTGCCTCCCAGGCGACGTCTGCCTCTATGAGGTCTGCCTCCCAGGCGACGTCTGCCTCTATGAGGTCTGCCTCCCAGGCGACGTCTGCCTCTATGAGGTCTGCCTCTATGAGGTCTGCCTCTATGAGGTCTGCCTCCCAGGCGACGTCTGCCTCTATGAGGTCTGCCTCCCAGGCGACGTCTGCCTCTATGAGGTCTGCCTCCCAGGCGACGTCTGCCTCTATGAGGTCTGCCTCTATGAGGTCTGCCTCCCAGGCGACGTCTGCCTCTATGAGGTCTGCCTCCCAGGCGACGTCTGCCTCTATGAGGTCTGCCTCCCAGGCGACGTCTGCCTCTATGAGGTCTGCCTCCCAGGCGACGTCTGCCTCTATGAGGTCTGCCTCTATGAGGTCTGCCTCCCAGGCGACGTCTGCCTCTATGAGGTCTGCCTCCCAGGCGACGTCTGCCTCTATGAGGTCTGCCTCCCAGGCGACGTCTGCCTCTATGAGGTCTGCCTCCCAGGCGACGTCTGCCTCTATGAGGTCTGCCTCCCAGGCGACGTCTGCCTCTATGAGGTCTGCCTCCCAGGCGACGTCTGCCTCTATGAGGTCTGCCTCTATGAGGTCTGCCTCCCAGGCGACGTCTGCCTCTATGAGGTCTGCCTCCCAGGCGACGTCTGCCTCTATGAGGTCTGCCTCTATGAGGTCTGCCTCCCAGGCGACGTCTGCCTCTATGAGGTCTGCCTCCCAGGCGACGTCTGCCTCTATGAGGTCTGCCTCCCAGGCGACGTCTGCCTCTATGAGGTCTGCCTCCCAGGCGACGTCTGCCTCTATGAGGTCTGCCTCCCAGGCGACGTCTGCCTCTATGAGGTCTGCCTCCCAGGCGACGTCTGCCTCTATGACGTCTGCCTCTATGACGTCTGCCTCTATGACGTCTGCCTCTATGACGTCTGCCTCTATGACGTCTGCCTCTATGACGTCTGCCTCTATGACGTCTGCCTCCCAGGCGAGGTCTGCCTCCATGACGTCTGCCTCCCAGGAGAGGTCTGCCTCTATGACGTCTGCCTCCATGACGTCTGCCTCCCAGGCGAGGTCTGCCTCTATGACGTCTGCCTCCATGACGTCTGCCTCCCAGGCGAGGTCTGCCTCCATGACGTCTGCCTCCATGACGTCTGCCTCCATGACGTCTGCCTCCATGACGTCTGCCTCCATGACGTCTGCCTCCCAGGCGAGGTCTGCCTCCATGACGTCTGCCTCCCAGGCGAGGTCTGCCTCCATGACGTCTGCCTCCCAGGCGAGGTCTGCCTCCATGAGGTCTGCCTCCCAGGCGACGTCTGCCTCCATGAGGTCTGCCTCCCAGGCGACGTCTGCCTCCATGAGGTCTGCCTCCCAGGCGAGGTCTGCCTCCATGAGGTCTGCCTCCCAGGCGACGTCTGCCTCCATGAGGTCTGCCTCCCAGGCGACGTCTGCCTCCATGAGGTCTGCCTCCCAGGCGACGTCTGCCTCCATGAGGTCTGCCTCCCAGGCGACGTCTGCCTCCATGAGGTCTGCCTCCATGAGGTCTGCCTCCATGAGGTCTGCCTCCATGAGGTCTGCCTCCATGAGGTCTGCCTCCATGAGGTCTGCCTCCATGAGGTCTGCCTCTATGAGGTCTGCCTCTATGAGGTCTGCCTCTATGAGGTCTGCCTCCCAGGCGACGTCTGCCTCTATGAGGTCTGCCTCTATGAGGTCTGCCTCCCAGGCGACGTCTGCCTCTATGAGGTCTGCCTCTATGAGGTCTGCCTCCCAGGCGACGTCTGCCTCTATGAGGTCTGCCTCTATGAGGTCTGCCTCCCAGGCGACGTCTGCCTCTATGAGGTCTGCCTCTATGAGGTCTGCCTCCCAGGCGACGTCTGCCTCTATGAGGTCTGCCTCTATGAGGTTTGCCTCCCAGGCGACGTCTGCCTCTATGAGGTCTGCCTCTATGAGGTCTGCCTCCCAGGCGACGTCTGCCTCTATGAGGTCTGCCTCTATGAGGTCTGCCTCCCAGGCGACGTCTGCCTCTATGAGGTCTGCCTCTATGAGGTCTGCCTCCCAGGCGACGTCTGCCTCTATGAGGTCTGCCTCTATGAGGTCTGCCTCCCAGGCGACGTCTGCCTCTATGAGGTCTGCCTCTATGAGGTCTGCCTCCCAGGCGACGTCTGCCTCTATGAGGTCTGCCTCCCAGGCGACGTCTGCCTCTATGACGTCTGCCTCCCAGGCGACGTCTGCCTCCCAGGCGACGTCTGCCTCCCAGGCGACGTCTGCCTCTATGACGTCTGCCTCCCAGGCGACGTCTGCCTCTATGACGTCTGCCTCCCAGGCGACGTCTGCCTCTATGACGTCTGCCTCCCAGGCGACGTCTGCCTCTATGACGTCTGCCTCTATGACGTCTGCCTCTATGACGTCTGCCTCTATGACGTCTGCCTCCCAGGCGACGTCTGCCTCTATGACGTCTGCCTCTATGACGTCTGCCTCCCAGGTGACGTCTGCCTCTATGACGTCTGCCTCTATGACGTCTGCCTCCCAGGCGACGTCTGCCTCTATGACGTCTGCCTCTATGACGTCTGCCTCTATGACGTCTGCCTCTATGACGTCTGCCTCCCAGGCGACGTCTGCCTCTATGACGTCTGCCTCTATGACGTCTGCCTCTATGACGTCTGCCTCTATGACGTCTGCCTCCCAGGCGACGTCTGCCTCTATGACGTCTGCCTCTATGACGTCTGCCTCTATGACGTCTGCCTCTATGACGTCTGCCTCCCAGGCGACGTCTGCCTCCCAGGCGACGTCTGCCTCTATGACGTCTGCCTCTATGACGTCTGCCTCTATGACGTCTGCCTCTATGACGTCTGCCTCCCAGGCGACGTCTGCCTCTATGACGTCTGCCTCTATGACGTCTGCCTCCCAGGCGACGTCTGCCTCTATGACGTCTGCCTCTATGACGTCTGCCTCTATGACGTCTGCCTCTATGACGTCTGCCTCTATGACGTCTGCCTCTATGACGTCTGCCTCCCAGGCGACGTCTGCCTCTATGACGTCTGCCTCTATGACGTCTGCCTCTATGACGTCTGCCTCTATGACGTCTGCCTCTATGACGTCTGCCTCTATGACGTCTGCCTCCCAGGCGACGTCTGCCTCTATGACGTCTGCCTCTATGACGTCTGCCTCCCAGGCGACGTCTGCCTCTATGACGTCTGCCTCTATGACGTCTGCCTCTATGACGTCTGCCTCTATGACGTCTGCCTCTATGACGTCTGCCTCCCAGGCGACGTCTGCCTCTATGACGTCTGCCTCTATGACGTCTGCCTCCCAGGCGACGTCTGCCTCTATGACGTCTGCCTCTATGACGTCTGCCTCTATGACGTCTGCCTCTATGACGTCTGCCTCTATGACGTCTGCCTCCCAGGCGACGTCTGCCTCTATGACGTCTGCCTCTATGACGTCTGCCTCTATGACGTCTGCCTCCCAGGCGACGTCTGCCTCTATGACGTCTGCCTCTATGACGTCTGCCTCTATGACGTCTGCCTCTATGACGTCTGCCTCTATGACGTCTGCCTCTATGACGTCTGCCTCTATGACGTCTGCCTCCCAGGCGACGTCTGCCTCTATGACGTCTGCCTCCCAGGCGACGTCTGCCTCTATGACGTCTGCCTCTATGACGTCTGCCTCTATGACGTCTGCCTCTATGACGTCTGCCTCTATGACGTCTGCCTCCCAGGCGACGTCTGCCTCTATGACGTCTGCCTCTATGACGTCTGCCTCTATGACGTCTGCCTCCCAGGCGACGTCTGCCTCTATGACGTCTGCCTCTATGACGTCTGCCTCTATGACGTCTGCCTCTATGACGTCTGCCTCTATGACGTCTGCCTCCCAGGCGACGTCTGCCTCCCAGGCGACGTCTGCCTCTATGACGTCTGCCTCTATGACGTCTGCCTCTATGACGTCTGCCTCCCAGGCGACGTCTGCCTCTATGACGTCTGCCTCTATGACGTCTGCCTCTATGACGTCTGCCTCTATGACGTCTGCCTCTATGACGTCTGCCTCCCAGGCGACGTCTGCCTCTATGACGTCTGCCTCTATGACGTCTGCCTCTATGACGTCTGCCTCCCAGGCGACGTCTGCCTCTATGACGTCTGCCTCTATGACGTCTGCCTCTATGACGTCTGCCTCTATGACGTCTGCCTCTATGACGTCTGCCTCCCAGGCGACGTCTGCCTCTATGACGTCTGCCTCTATGACGTCTGCCTCTATGACGTCTGCCTCTATGACGTCTGCCTCCCAGGCGACGTCTGCCTCTATGACGTCTGCCTCTATGACGTCTGCCTCTATGACGTCTGCCTCTATGACGTCTGCCTCCCAGGCGACGTCTGCCTCTATGACGTCTGCCTCTATGACGTCTGCCTCTATGACGTCTGCCTCTATGACGTCTGCCTCTATGACGTCTGCCTCCCAGGCGACGTCTGCCTCTATGACGTCTGCCTCTATGACGTCTGCCTCCCAGGCGACGTCTGCCTCTATGACGTCTGCCTCTATGACGTCTGCCTCCCAGGCGACGTCTGCCTCTATGACGTCTGCCTCTATGACGTCTGCCTCCCAGGCGACGTCTGCCTCTATGACGTCTGCCTCTATGACGTCTGCCTCCCAGGCGACGTCTGCCTCTATGACGTCTGCCTCTATGACGTCTGCCTCCCAGGCGACGTCTGCCTCTATGACGTCTGCCTCTATGACGTCTGCCTCCCAGGCGACGTCTACCTCCATGACGTCTGCCTCCCAGGCGACGTCTGCCTCCATGACGTCTGCCTCCATGACGTCTGCCTCCCAGGCGACGTCTGCCTCCCAGGCGACGTCTGCCTCCCAGGCGACGTCTGCCTCCCAGGCGACGTCTGCCTCCATGACGTCTGCCTCCATGACGTCTGCCTCCATGACGTCTGCCTCCATGACGTCTGCCTCTATGACGTCTGCCTCCCAGGCGAGGTCTGCCTCTATGACGTCTGCCTCCATGACGTCTGCCTCCCAGGCGAGGTCTGCCTCTATGACGTCTGCCTCCATGACGTCTGCCTCCCAGGCGAGGTCTGCCTCTATGACGTCTGCCTCCATGACGTCTGCCTCCCAGGCGAGGTCTGCCTCCATGACGTCTGCCTCCATGACGTCTGCCTCCATGACGTCTGCCTCCCAGGCGAGGTCTGCCTCCATGACGTCTGCCTCCATGACGTCTGCCTCCCAGGCGAGGTCTGCCTCTATGACGTCTGCCTCCATGACGTCTGCCTCCATGACGTCTGCCTCCCAGGCGAGGTCTGCCTCTATGACGTCTGCCTCCATGACGTCTGCCTCCCAGGCGAGGTCTGCCTCCATGACGTCTGCCTCCATGACGTCTGCCTCCCAGGCGAGGTCTGCCTCCATGACGTCTGCCTCCATGACGTCTGCCTCCCAGGCGAGGTCTGCCTCCATGACGTCTGCCTCCATGACGTCTGCCTCCATGACGTCTGCCTCCATGACGTCTGCCTCCATGACGTCTGCCTCCATGACGTCTGCCTCCCAGGCGAGGTCTGCCTCCATGACGTCTGCCTCCCAGGCGAGGTCTGCCTCCGTGACGTCTGCCTCCCAGGCGAGGTCTGCCTCCGTGACGTCTGCCTCCCAGGCGAGGTCTGCCTCCGTGACGTCTGCCTCCCAGGCGAGGTCTGCCTCCGTGACGTCTGCCTCCCAGGCGAGGTCTGCCTCCGTGACGTCTGCCTCCCAGGCGAGGTCTGCCTCCGTGACGTCTGCCTCCCAGGCGAGGTCTGCCTCCGTGACGTCTGCCTCCCAGGCGAGGTCTGCCTCTGTGACGTCTGCCTCCCAGGCGAGGTCTGCCTCTATGACGTCTGCCTCCCAGGCGAGGTCTGCCTCTATGACGTCTGCCTCCCAGGCGAGGTCTGCCTCTATGACGTCTGCCTCCCAGGCGAGGTCTGCCTCTATGACGTCTGCCTCCCAGGCGAGGTCTGCCTCTATGACGTCTGCCTCTATGACGTCTGCCTCTATGACGTCTGCCTCTATGACGTCTGCCTCTATGACGTCTGCCTCCCAGGCGAGGTCTGCCTCTATGACGTCTGCCTCCCAGGCGAGGTCTGCCTCTATGACGTCTGCCTCCCAGGCGAGGTCTGCCTCTATGACGTCTGCCTCCCAGGCGAGGTCTGCCTCTATGACGTCTGCCTCCCAGGCGAGGTCTGCCTCTATGACGTCTGCCTCCCAGGCGAGGTCTGCCTCTATGACGTCTGCCTCCCAGGCGAGGTCTGCCTCTATGACGTCTGCCTCCCAGGCGAGGTCTGCCTCTATGACGTCTGCCTCCCAGGCGAGGTCTGCCTCTATGACGTCTGCCTCCCAGGCGAGGTCTGCCTCTATGACGTCTGCCTCCCAGGCGAGGTCTGCCTCTATGACGTCTGCCTCCCAGGCGAGGTCTGCCTCTATGACGTCTGCCTCCTAGGCGAGGTCTGCCTCTATGACGTCTGCCTCCTAGGCGAGGTCTGCCTCTATGACGTCTGCCTCTATGACGTCTGCCTCTATGACGTCTGCCTCTATGACGTCTGCCTCTATGA
>JAUMJK010000991.1:0-37031 GCA_033558105.1 Coccyzus lansbergi
GGGGTGTCCCTGGCTTTGGTTGGTCCCTGGTTTTAGGGGGGGTGGGGAAGGGGGTCCCTGGTTTGGAGGGGTCCAAGGTTTTGTGGGGGGGGGTTAGTCTGTGATTTGGGGGGGGTTAGTTCATGAGCTGAGGGGGGGGGTCCCTGGTTTGGGGGGGGTAGTTCATTATTTGGGGGGGGTCCCTGGTCTGGGGAGTTCTATGAATTTGGGGGGGGTCCATGGTTTGGGGGGGGTCCATGATTTGGGGGGGGGGGTTGGTCCATGATTCTGGGGGTTTAGCTCATGATATGGGGGGAAGCCCTGGTTTGGGGGGGTCCATGATTTGGGGGGGGTCCATGGTTTGGGGGGTTGGTCCATGATTCTGGGGGGGTTAGTCCATGATTCTGGGGGGGTTAGTTCATGATTTGGGGGGGGTCCCCTGGTCTTGGGGGGGGTCCATGGTTTGGGGGGGCTGGTCCATGATTCTGGGGGTTTAGCTCATGATTTGGGGAGGGGTCCATGATTTGGGGGGATCCATGGTTTGGGGGGGTTAGTCCACGATTCTGGGGGTTTAGCTCATGATTTGGGGGGGGGGTCATGATTTGGGGGGGGTCCATGGTTTGGGGGGGTTGGTCCATGATTCTGGGGGAGTTAGTCCATGATTCTGGGGGGTTAGTTCATGATTTGGGGGGGGTCCCTGGTTTTGGGGGGTGGTCCATGATTCTGGGGGGGTTAGTACATGATTTGGGGGGGATGGTCCACGATTTGGGGGGTTCCATGGTTTGGGGGGGTTCATGGTTTGGGGATATTGACCCATGATTCTCGGGGGGAGGTGGGGGTTAGTTCATGACCTTGAGGGGGGGTCCCTGGTCTGGGGAGGTCCATGATTTTGGGGAACAGGGGGCATGACTTTGGGGAGGGTCCACAGTTTAGGGGAGGGTCCATAGTTTAGGGGAGTCCATTATTTTTTTGGGGGGTCCCCATTATTTTGGGGGGGGGGGCAGCACCCAGTAAGGCAATGGGGGTGAGGGAGGAGCTGCCGGGGGGGGGGGGGGCAATGGCTCAGGGGACCCCGAAGGTCCCTAGTTTGGGGGGTGAGGGGGGAGGGGTGAGGATGGGGTCCCGTGGGGGTGAGGAAGGGGGGGAGGTCCCTGAGTTTTGGGGTGGGGGGTCCCCTAGACGTGGCCGTTCTCCAGGCGGCTGAGCTGCTCCTCCAGGCGGGCGATGCGCTGGCCCTGCTCGGCTACCAAGGCCCGCAGGGTGGCTACCTCCTGCAGCACCTCCTCCAGGCGGCCCCCACCCTGCCGGAGGGACACCCCTTCCGTCACCGGGGACCCCCACCCCAAAAAAACCACCAGAGGCACTCCCCTCCCCACCACCCGCAGAAACCAACCCCTTAGCTGTGGTGGGACCCTGGGCAGTGGGAACCCAACTCCAAGAACCATCCCAGAGATCCATTAGTGGGACTCGGGACCCTCCCAGAGACCCCCCACCCTACAGAGACCCCCACCCACTCCAAGACACTATGGACACCACCTAGAGACCCCCAACCATAGTCCCATCCAGAGAACCTCACCCTACAGGGAACCCCATTCACCCCAAAACCCTATAGATGCCACCCAGAGACCCCCCACCCACTCCAAGACCCCATAGACACCATCCAGAGACCCCACCCATGATCCCATCCAGAGACCTTTACCCTACCAAGACCCTCACCCACCCCAAGACCCTATAGATGCCACCCAGAGATCCACCCAGAGATCCACATCCAGGATCCCATCCAGAGAACCTCACCCTAGAGAGACCCCAACCCACTCCAAGACCCAATAGACACCACTGAGAGCCCCCACCCATGGTCCTATCCAGAGACCCTTACCCTACAGAGACTCCAACCCACTCCAAGACCCTATAGATGCCACCCAGAGACCTCCACCCATAGTCCCATCCAGAGACAACCCCCACCAGAGACCCCCACCCACTCCAAGACCCTATAGATGCCACCCAGAGACCTCCACCCATAGTCCCATCCAGAGAACCTCACCCTACAGAGACCCTCAACCGACCCCAAGACCTTATAGATCGTACCTAGAGACCCCACCCACGGTCCTATCCAGAGATTTTTACCCTACAGAGACCTCTACTCCCTCCTAGACCCTATAGATACCACCCAGAGACCCCCAACCATGGTCTCATCCAGAGACCTCTACCCTACAGAGACCCCTACTCTTTCCAATACCCTACAGATGCCACCTAGAAACCCATATCCAGGGTCCTATCCAGAGAACCTCACCCTACAGAGACCCCAACCCACTCCAAGACCCTATAGACACCATCCAGAGCCCCCACCTGCTGTCCCATCCTAAGACCCCTACCCTACAGAGATCCTTACCCACTTCAAGACCCTACAGATGCCACCCAGAGACCTCCATCCATAGTCCCATCCAGAGAACCTCACCCTACAGAGACCCCTACTCACTCCAAAACCCTATAGATGACACCCAGAGACCTCCAACCATTGTCCCATCCAGAGACAACCCCTCCAGAGCCCCCCACCCACTCCAAGACCCTATAGACACCATCCAGAGCCCCCACCCATGGTTCCATCCAGAGACCCCCACCCTACAGAGACCCCTACTCACTCCAACACCCTATAGATGCCACCTAGAGACCTCCACCCACTGTTCCATCCAGAGAACCTCACCCTACAGAGACCCCAACCCACCCCAAGACCCTATAGATACTACCTAGAGACCTCCACCCATAGTCCCATCCAGAGAACCTTACCCTTCAGAGACCCCTACTCATTTTAAGACCCTATAGATACCACCCAGAGGCCGACATCCAGGGTCCTACCCAGAGACCCTCACCCACCCCAACTCCAATAGATGCCACCCAGAGACCTCCACACATTGTCCCATCCAGAGACAACCCCCCCCAGAGACCCTCACCCACTCCAAGACCCTATAGATACTACCTAGAGACCTGCACCCATGGTCCAATTCAGAGACCCTTACCCTACAGAGCTCCCCATACACTCTAAGACCCTATAGATACCACCTAGAGACCCACATCCAGGGTCCCATCCCGAGAATCTCACCCTACAGAGACCCCAACCCACTCCAAGACCCTATAGACACCATCCAGAGCCCCCACCCATGGTACCATCCAGAAAACCTTACCCTACAGAGACCCTCACCCACCCCAAGACCCTATAGATCGTACCTAGAGACCTCCAACCATGGTCCCATTCAGAGACCCTTACCCTACAGAGCCCCCCACCCACTCCAAGACACTATGGACACCACCTAGAGACCCCCACCCATGGTCCCATCCAGAGAAACTCACCCAACAGAGACCTCTACTCACTCCAACATCCTACAGATGCCACCTAGAGCCCCCACCCATGGTCCCATCCAGAGAACCTAACCCTACAGAGACCGCCACCCACTCCAACACCCTATAGATGCCACCCAGAGACCCACACCCATGGTCCCATCCAGAGAACCTCACCCTACAGAGACCCCTACTCACTCCAGCACCCTATAGACACCATCCAGAGCCCCCACCCATAGTCCCATGCAGAGATCTTTACCCTACAGAGACCCCAACCCACTCCAACACCCTATAGATGCCACCCAGAGACCTCCACCCACAGTCCCATCCAGAGAACCTTACCCTACAGAGACCCTCACCCACCCAAAGACCCTATAGATACTACCTAGAGACCTCCAACCATTGTCCCACCCAGAGACAACTCCCTCCAGAGATCCTCACCCACTCCAAGACCCTGCAGATGCCACTTAGAGACCTCCACCCATTATCCCATCCAGAAACAAGACCCCCAGAGACCCTTACCCACCCCAAGCCCCTATAGATGCCACCCATGGTTCTATCCAGAGAACCTCACCCTACAGAGACCCTCACCCACCCCAAGCCCCTATAGACACCCCCACAAGCCCCTCTCCCACCCCCCAAATCCCGTTACCGTGGGTGCAGGCGCAGCGGGGGCCGGTGCGGTGGGGCGGGTGGGCGCGGGGGGCGCGGGGGTGGTGGTGGTGGGGGAGGGGGCGGGGGTCCCACCGTCGTGCAGGAGGCTGCGTCTCCCCACCTTGGGGTCACGCTGCTTGCTGGGGACATAGGCCTGACGCAGGGACACCAGCACGGGCCCCGCCGTGCGCCCTGCCACCCACTCGTCCGCCGCCAGCGCCGCCTGCGGCCCCGCGGTGTCGGGGTACAGGTCGTCCTGGAACAGGTCCGACTGCGGGGACACCAGGGGTGGGGACACCAGGGATGGGGACACAGCAGGGACACTGCTATTTCCCCCACAGAGCCATGGGGAGCACCTCCCAGTAACCCGTCATACACAAACTGGGACCCCTCCCAGTAACCCATCAAAGAATCCCGGGGGAACCATTCCAGTAACCTACCACACACCTAACTGGGACACCCAACCAGGCTCCATGGGGACCCTATCCCAGTAACACATCACAGACCCAACTGGGACCCCTACCCAGGCTCCATCTCCTGCCTAAGGACCCCAAACAGACCCAACTGGGACCCCCTCCCAGTAACTCAGCACAGACCCAACTGGAACTCCCACCCAGCACCATGGGGACCCCCTCCCAGTAACCCACCACAGATCCAACTGGGATCCCTACCCAGGCTCCATCTCCTGCCCAAGGACCCCAAACAGACCCAACTGGGACCCCCACCCAGCCCCATGGGGACCTCCTCCCAGTAACTTACCACAGACCTCATGGGGAACCCTCCCAGTAAACCACCACATACTCAACCGGGACCCCAAACCAGGCTCCATGGGGACCCTCTCCCAGTAACCCAGTACAGACCCATCTGGGAATCCTCCCAGTTAACCCACCACACACATAACTGGGATCCCTCCCAGTAACCCATCACCCACCCAATTGGGACCCCTCCCACTAACCCACCACAGACCCAACTGGGACCCCTCCCAGTTAACCCACCACACACCTAACTGGGATCCCTCCCAGTAACCCATCACCCACCCAATTGGGACCCCTCCCACTAACCCACCACAGACCCAACTGGGACCCCCACCCAGGCTCCACGGGGATCCCCTCCCAGTAACCCAGCACAGACCCAGCTGGGAATCCTCCCAGTAACCCATCACCCATCCAACTGGGACCCCTCCCATTAACCCATCACACACCTAACTGGGACCCCTCTCAGTAACCCATCACACACCCAACTGGGACCCTTACCCAGGCTCTATCTCCTGCCCAAGGACCCCAAACAGACCCAACTGGGACCCCAAACCAGCTCCATGGGGATCCCCTCCCAGTAACCAATCACACACCCAACTGGGCTCTCCACCCAGTAACCCACCACACACCCATCTAGGACCCCCACCCTGCCACCACTTTGTTCTCAAGGCCACCAGAGAGCCCCCTGTGACCCTGATTTGGGGGTGTCCCCCAGTCCCCACGCACCTTCCTTGGCACCGTCATGATGATGGGTTCACACTTGCGCTCGTGCAGCTTGTAGAACCTGACACAGGGACGGGAAGAGGTGGTCATGGGGGGTGGGGGGGGGGCACAGAGGAGGGAAACAAGCAAGTTTGCAGATGACACTAAGCTGGGTGCAAGTGTGGATCTGCTGGAGGGTCGGGAGGCTCTGCAAAAGGGACCTAAACAGGCTGGATCCATGGGCTGAGTCCAGTGGGATGAGGTTTAACACGGCCAAATGTCGGGTCCTGCACTTGGGGCACAACAACCCTGAGCAGAGCTACAGACTGGGAGAAGCCTGGCTGGAAAACTGCCAGGAGGAGAGGGACCTGGGGGGGTTGGTCGACAGCCGACTGAACGTGAGCCAGCAGTGTGCCCAGGTGGCCAAGAAGGCCAAGGGCATCCTGGCTTGGATCAGAAATGGTGTGACCAGCAGGGCCAGGGAGGTGATTCTCCCTCTGGACTCAGCACTGGGGAGGCCGCTCCTTGAATCCTGTGTTCAGTTGTGGGCCCCTCAGCACAAGAAGGATGTTGAGGCTCTGGAGAGAGTCCAGAGAAGAGTCACGAGGCTGGTGAAGGGGTTGGAAAACAGGTCCTATGAGGAGCGGCTGAGAGAGCTGGGGGTGTTTAGCCTGGAGAAGAGGAGGCTGAGAGGAGACCTCATTACTCTCTACAACTCCCTGAAAGGAGGTTGTGGAGAGGAGGGAGCTGGGCTCTTCTCCCAAGGGACAGGGGACAGGACAAGAGGGAATGGCCTCAAGCTCCACCAGGGGAGATTTAGGCTAGAGATTAGGAGGAAGTTTTTCACAGAAAGGGTCATTGGGCATTGGAAGAGGCTGCCCAGGGAGCGGGTTGATTCCCCTTCCCTGGAGGTGTTTAAGGCACAGGTAGATGAGATCCTGAGGGACATGGTTTAGTGTTTGATAGGAATGGTTGGACTCGATGATCCGGTGGGTCTCTTCCAACCTGGTTGTTCTATGATTCTATGATTCTATGAAACGGGGGTCCCCTGGTTGTCCCCAGGCCCACCTGGCGATCTCGCACTTGCTGACGTCCAAGCCGCGCTTGGGCATCCAGCCCATGCCCCTCTGGGGCTCCTTGCTGGTGAAGGTGTTGAGGAAGTGGATGTAGGGAGGCTCCTCCGTGATCTCGAAGTAGCGGATGCTCGAGTCGCCCTGGTGACGCGGTGTTAGCAGAGGTCCCCACATTGGGGAAAGGGAGGGGACACGGCAGGGGACACGGTAGGGACATACCTTTCCGCAGACATAGACCACGTTGGTGTCGGGGTCGTAGAAAGGGAGCAGAGTCCCGTTGCTGGAGTCCAGCTCCTGCAGCCCCATGGGTTCCTCCAGGTTCTCCTGGAGGGTGGGACGTGGGGTCAGCACCGTGGGGGAACCCCGACGCGGTCCCGTGGGACACCCAGAGACACCCCCACCCCTCTCACCGGGTCCCACAGCGCCAGCTGCCGCTCGCTCATGCGGCTGAAGCCGGTGGTGAAGATCTTGCCGTCGGCCAAGAAGATGGCTCTCATGGGCCGGGCGCCCTCGTGGGCTCGTTCCTTCTCCTGGGAAAGGGACAGGGGTCAGTGGTGCTGTCCCTAAACCCTGGGGACACCCGAGGGATGAGGGAATCATAGAATCATAGAATCACCAGGTTGGAAGTGACCAACCAGATTATCAAGTCCAACCATTCCCATCAATCACTAACCCATGTCCCTCAGCAGCTCAGTCACCCACACCTTAAACCCCTCCAGGGAAGGGGAATCAACCACCTCCCTGGGCAGCCTCTCCCACTGACCAATCACACTTTCCATGAAGAATTTCTTCCTCATGTCCAGCCTGAGCCTCCCCTGGTGGAGCTTGAGGCCATTCCCTCTCGGCCTGTCCCCTGTCCCTTGGCAGAAGAACCCAGCTCCCTCCTCTCCACAACCTCCTCTCTTCTCAGGGACTTGCAGAGAGCAAGGAGCTCTCCCCTCAGCCTCCTCTTCTCCAGCCTCAACCCCCCCCAGTTCTCTCAGACGCTCCTCTTCTTCTCCAGCCCCTTCCCCAGCTTTGATGTTCTTCTCTGCACTCGCTCCACAGCCTCAACATCCTTCTTGTGCTGAGGGGATCAGCACCCCAGAGTGGCACAGGGACCAGGGGACAGGACAACCAGAGGACACGGCCACCTAAGGGTGGTGGGACAGCAGGGAGCATCGGGGACAGCACTGGTGTGTCCTCCCTGAGGAACACACAGTTCCTGGAGAAAAGGAGGCTGAGAGGAGACCTCATTACTCTCTCCAACTACCTGAAAGGAGGTTGTGGAGAGGAGGGAGCTGGGCTCTTCTCCCAAGGGACAGGGGACAGAACAAGAGGGAATGGCCTCAAGCTCCACCAGGGGAGATTTAGGCTGGAGATTAGGAGGAGGTTTTTCACACAGAGGGTCATTGGGCATTGGAATAGGCTGCCCAGGGAGGTGGTTGATTCCCCTTCCCTGGAGGGGTTTAAGGCACAGGTGGATGAGGTCCTGGTGGACATGGTTTAGTGTTTGATAGGAATGGTTGGACTCGATGATCCGATGGGTCTCTTCCAACCTGGTTGTTCTATGATTCTATGAACAGGGCAGGATGGATCCTTGGGGCCACTGCTGGCAAGGTGTAGGGACACTGGGGGGACTCACAGCCACCACGGTGCCTCGCCGGGGGTCGATGACACGGATGCTCTTGTCCTTGCAGGCCGTGCAGAAGCGGGAGCCGTCGCGGCTCCAGCTGACGCTGTAGATGAGGTCGGGGTGCAGCCCGTCCAGCCGATACAGCTCCTCCGACGTCCCCACGTTCCAGATCAGCACCACGTTGTCACAGCCTGGGAGGGGAGCAGAGTTGAGTCCCCGTCTCTGGAGGGGTTTAAGGTGCAGGTGGCCGAGGTGCTGAGGGACATGGGTTAGGGATTGATGGGAATGGTTGGACTCCATGATCCGGTGGGCCTCTTCCAACCTGATGATGCTATGATTCCCCAGTGAGGGGATAAGGAATGGAATCGTGGAGTGGTTTGGGATGGAAGGGACAGCAAAGCCCATCCAGTTCCTACCTAAGGGACACCTCCCACTGGATCAGGGGCTCCAAGCCCCATTCAACCTGCCCTCAAACCCCTCCAGGGATGGGGCAGCCACCTCTGCTCTGGGCAACCTGGGCCTCAACCCCCTTAATGTGAAGAATTCCTTCCCAAGATCTCACCTCAATCTCCCCTTTTCAGCAGAAAATCACTCCCCTCATCCTATCAATGCCAGAGCCCCTCCCCAGCTCTCCTGGAGCCCCTTTCACCCCTGGAAGCTGCTCTAAGGCCTCCCCACACCCTTCTCTTCTCCAGCCTCAACAACCCCAACTCTCTCCTCGTACAGGACGTTCTCCAGCCCTCAGATCACCTCCGCGATCACCTGATCCCCACCCCAACACCACCCATGGGTGCCCCCAGCCCGTACCGGCGCTGAGCAAGACGTTTTGTGCGGTCGGGTGCCAGGCGATGATGCCCACGCGCTTCGAGTGCCCTTCCAGCACCACCACCGGCTCAGTCAGCGGTTGGCTCAGCCCATTCTCCGGGATCTGCCAGACCTGGGTGGGCAAACCCGGGGAGGTGGGCAAACCCGGGGGGACTTCCGCCGGCACCCCCGACCCTCCCCGAGCCCCCGTGCGCCTTCCTCACCATGACGGTGCAGTCCTCGGAGCCGCTGGCGATGACGTGGTCGTCGTGGGGACACCACTCGATGTCAAGGACGGGGCCCGTGTGGCCGCACACCGTGGGGTACGACTTGTCGATGCGCCCGGTCTGGGGACAAAGGAGACAACGAGGATGGGGTCACCCCCCTCAGCACGGACATCCCCAGGTCCTCTGGCTGGATGGCCGGGCCCAGAGAGTTGTGGGAAATGGTGTCAAGTCCAGCTGGAGGCCAGTGACAAGTGGAGTTCCCCAGGACTCAGTGCTGGGTTCAGCCCTGGTCAATGTCTTCAGCAATGACCTGGATGAGGGCATTGAGGGTACCCTTAGCAAGTTTGCAGATGACACTAAGCTGGGTGGAAGTGTGGATCTGCTGGAGGGTCGGGAGGCTCTGCAAAGGGACCTAAACAGGCTGGATCCATGGGCTGAGTCCAATGGGATGAGGTTTAACACGGCCAAATGCCACATCCTGCACTTGGGGCAACAACCCTGAGCAGAGCTCCAGACTGGGAGAAGTCTGGCTGGAAAACTGCCAGGAGGAGAGGGACCTGGGGCTGTTGGTCGACAGACGACTGACCATGAGCCAGCAGTGTGCCCAGGTGGCCAAGAAGGCCAATGGTATCCTGGCTTGGATCAGAAATGGTGTGACCAGCAGGGCCAGGGAGGTGATTCTCCCTCTGGACTCAGCACTGGGGAGGCCGCTCCTTGAATCCTGTGTTCAGTTGTGGGCCCCTCACCACAAGAAGGATGTTGAGGCTCTGGAGAGAGTCCAGAGAAGAGCGATGAAGCTGGTGAAGGGGCTGGAGAACAGGCCCTATGAGGAGCAGCTGAGAGAGCTGGGGGTGTTTAGCCTAGAGAAGAGGAGGCTGAGAGGAGGCCTCATTACTCTCTCCAACTACCTGAAAGGAGGTTGTGGAGAGGAGGGAGCTGGGCTCTTCTCCCAAGGGACAGGGGACAGGACAAGAGGGAATGGCCTCAAGCTCCACCAGGGGAGATTTAGGCTGGAGATTAGGAGGAAGTTTTTCACAGAAAGGGTGATTGGGCATTGGAATAGGCTGCCCAGGGAGGTGGTTGATTCCCCTTCCCTGGAGGTGTTTAAGGCACAGGTAGATGAGGTCCTGAGGGACATGGTTTAGTGTTTGCTAGGAATGGTTGGACTCGATGATCCGATGGGTCTCTTCCAACCAGGTTGTTCTATGATTCTATGATTCTATGATCTCGTTCCGGCTGCAAGACAACATCTCACCTTGTGCAAGGGGAGGACGAGGAAGGCGCCGCCGCCGCTGGCCTCGACGATGATGGCGACGAAGGAGGGGTTGACGGCGCAGAAGGTGCTGTCCCAGGTGACGCGGGACACGCGGATGTCATCGTAGCACTGCTCCGTCTTCACCGGCTGCCCGAAGACGTGGCGGAATTTGCTCTGCCGCACCACCTTCCGGAACGACATGGCTGGGGCGCACCCCAAGGCAGCCTCAGTGACCCCAAAAGCAGGCTCCCCTTTTGCTCCTTGCTAGGTGGCAGTGGTGTCGTTGTCCCTGTCCCCAACCCCAGGGCTCAGCAACTCCTGCGCTCACCAGGAAAAGCAACCTGGGACAGGGAGTGTCCCTGTGGGATGGGGACGTGGGTGGCCCTTCCAGAGGTGGGGATGGGGACAAGGAATGTCCCCTTGGGTAGAGGGATGGGGAGAGAAAGGAGGGAAGGGGCAGGGGACAAGAAGGGAGGACAGGGATGGGGACACGGAATGGGGAGGGGGATGACCCTGCTGGGTAAGGGGACAGGGATGAACCCCTTGGAAAGAGGATGGGGGGGACCTTGGGAGACCAGGACAGGGACAGGGATGGGGACAGGGATGACGCTCTAGGGAGGAGGTTGGGGAGGACCTTGGGGGACAGGGATGGGGACAGGAACAAGGATGGGGACAGGGATGACCCTGCTGGGTAAGGGGACAAGGATGGGGAGAGGGATGAGCTCTAGGGAGGAGGATGGGGGGACCTTGGGGGGCAAGGATGGGGACAGAGATGAGGATGGGGACAGGGATGACTTTGCTGGGTAAAGGGACAAGGATGGGGACAGGGATGGGGGTGGGGATGGGGACTGGGATGAGGATGGAGTGACCTCTGTGGAGGAGGATCAGGAGGACCTTGAGGGACAGGGACGAGGACAGGGCTGGGGATAGGGATCGGGACAGGGATGGAGAAGACCTCAGGGGAATGGGATGAGGATGGGGAGGACCTTGGGGAACAGAGATGGGGACAGGGATTGGGACAGGGCTGGGGATGACCTCAGGGGACAGGGATGGGGACAGGGATGGTGTCCTGGGGATGAGGATGGAGAGAACCTTGGGGAACAGGAATGGGGACAGGGATGATGACTTGGGGATGAGGATGGGGAAGACCTTGGGGAACAGGGATGGGGACAGGGATGAGGACAGGGATGGAGAGGACCTGAGGGGACAGGGCTGGGGTCCGGGATGGGAACAGGGATGGTGACCTGGGGATGAGGACGGAGAGGACCTTGGGGATCAGGGATGGGAACAGGGATGGTGACCTGGGGATGAGGATGGAGAGGACCTTGGGAACAGAGATGGGGACAGGGATCGGGACAGGGATGGGGACGGGGATGGAGACAGGGATGGAGAGGATCTCAGGGGACAGGGATGAGGAAGGGGAGGACCTTGGGGAACAGAGATGGGGACAGGGCTGGGGAGGATCTCAGGGGACAGGGATGGGAACAGGGATGGTGACCTGGGGATGAGGATGGAGAGGACCTTGGGGAATAGGGATGGGGAGGACCTCAGAGGACAGGGCTGAGGATGGGGAGGACCTTGGGGAACAGAGATGGGGACAGGGATGGGGAGGACCTCAGGGGACAGGGATCAGGACAGGGATGGGGACAGGGATGGAGAGGATCTCAGGGGACAGGGATCAGGACAGGGATGGGGACAGGGATGGAGAGGATCTCAGGGGACAGGGATCAGGACAGGGCTGGGGAGGGCCTCAGGGGACAGGGATGAGAATGGAGAGGACCTTGGGGTAGAGGGATGGGGACAGGGATGGGGAGGACCTCAGGGGACAGGGATGGAGAGGATCTCAGGGGACAGGGCTGGGGAGGATCTCAGGGGGACAGGGCTGAGGATGGGGAGGACCTTGGGGAACAGAGATGGGGACAGGGCTGGGGATGACCTCAGAGGGGACAGGTCTGGGGCCAGGGCTGCCTCCTGTGGAGGAGGCTGGGGGGACGTTTGGGAGCAGGGCCGGGGCCAGGGCCGTGTGTGCCGGTCCCGAGGAGGAGGGTGGGGAGGAGGCTGCGGGTGTGGGGGTTCGCCCTGCAGGCCGAGGGGTTGGGTTGGGTTTTTTTGGGGGGGGGGGGGGGGGGGGGGGGGTGTCTCCCCGGGGCCGCCGCCCTCACTCACCGCGGCCGAGGGGGAGGGAGCGATGGCGCCGCCCCGCCCCGCGCCTGCGCCCGCACACCGCCGGGAGGGCCCAGCCGGGGAGCGGCCCCCGGGCCTGGGGCCCAGGCCTGCCCCTCAGACACGGCCACTGGCCCTGTACACACAGCACTGTAGCCCCAGCCCTGTTCTCAGCCATGTCTCCCCCCATACTGGGTGGGGGGGGGGGGGGAACATGCATGGCTTGTGTCAGAAATGGCTTCATCCTGGCTTGGATCAGAAACGGTGTGACCAGCAGGGCCAGGGAGGTGATTCTCCCTCTGTATTCAGCACTGGGGAGGCCGCTCCTTGAATCCTGTGTTCAGTTGTGGGCCCCTCACCACAAGAAGGATGTTGTGGCTCTGGAGAGAGTCCAGAGAAGAGCCATGAAGCTGGTGAAGGGGCTGGAGAACAGGCCCTATGAGGAGCGGCTGAGAGAGCTGGGGGTGTTTAGCCTAGAGAAGAGGAGGCTGAGAGGAGACCTCCTTACTCTCTCCAACTACCTGAAAGGAGGTTGTAGAGAGGAGGGAACTGGGCTCTTCTCCCAAGGGACAGGGGAGAGGACAAGAGGGAATGGCCTCAAGCTCCACCAGGGGAGATTTAGGCTGGAGATTAGAAGGAGGTTTTTCACGGAAAGGGTCATTGGGCTTCGGAATAGGCTGCCCAGGGAGGTGGTTGATTCCCCTTCCCTGGAGGTGTTTAAGGCACAAGTGGACAAGGTCCTGAGGGACATGGTTTAGTGTTTGATAGGAGTGGTTGGACTCCATGATCCGATGGGTCTCTTCCAACCTGGTTGTTCTATGAGTCTATGATTCTATGATACCTGCCTCCCCGGCCGTGGCCACTGGCCCTGTAGCCACAGCCCTGTAGCCCCAGCCCTGGGCCCTGGCCCTCAGCCCTGTCCCCCAAGATCCCCCCCATCCTCCTCCCCAGGCGTGACCACTGTCCTCATCTCTGTCCCATCATCCCTATCACCCCAGCCCTGTCCCCCCAGCCCTGTCCCCCATCCCTCTCCCCAGCCTTGTCCCCCATCCTTGTCCCCACCCCTATTTCCATCTCTATCCCCCCATCCCTCTCCCTATCCCTGTCCCCCAGCCCTGTCCTCATCCATGTCCCCCCGGCCCTGGCCCCTGGCCCCAGCCCTGGCCCCCAAGGTCCTCCCCCATCCTCCTTCCCAGGGGTGATCCTTGTCCTTATCCCTGTCGTCTCATCCCAGTCCCCCATCCCTCTCCCCATCCCTGTTCTGTGGAGAGTTTGGTGGTCACCCGCCTTATCTTGTGGGGGCCAGGGAGTCAGCAAGAGCCGACTCGGCCTGACCATATGTAGCAAAGACGCTCTATCCTTGAGAAATTGCAACAGGATACAAAGAAGGAATTAAGTTTGAAAAATAAGCGCTTTCAACCACAAGGAATGTATCGACAGGAGGGGGTTGACATTCAGCTGTCTAACCAATAGGGAGCTCAATGTTTGCAGTATGCATTAGCTAATTAATTGTACTAGAAATGTAACCAAGTAGCAAGCAATAAACGAGATTTGCTGAGCACTCATACTGAGTGCCGCTTTTCTCCCGCCGTTCTCCACACTGTCCCTCATCCCTGTCCCCATCCCTGTCTCCACCTCTGTCCTCCATCCCTATAGAACAACCAGGTTGGAAGGGACCCATCGGATCTTCTAGTCCAACCATTCCTATCTAACACTAAACCAAGTCCCTCAAGAAAGTCCCTGGCCATTGGTGGATTCTGGGGACAAGGGTGGTGGCCATGGGGTGAGAGCACTGGGGACATGCGTTGGGTGTTAGGGCTCCAAGTGGTGGCCATGAGGTCACAGCATTGAGGCCACGGGTGGTGGCAATGGAGGGAGCACTGGGGACATGGATGGTGGCCATGGAGAGAGAGAGAGAGCACTGGGGGTGTGGGTGGCCGTGGGGCGATTGTTGGGACATCGTTGGGTACATTGGTTGGTGCTGGGACTCGGAACGTGGTCCAGGCCGTGGCTGTGGCTGCCAGTGGTGGGATGATGGCTTTGTGACTGCGCCCTGGCACGAGGCCATGACCGATGGCGGTGGCCGGTGACCGTTTCCTGCGGTTAATCGCCGCTAATTGGCTTTGCGCGGCCCCAACGAGCCCACGGGGGCCTCCTAAGAGGATTTCCCTGCTCCACCTTCAGGCTCGGCCACCGCCAGGTCCTGCTCTTTGCCCACCCATGCCACGCTCTCGGGGGGACAAGGGGGTCCCCAAGGACGCCGAGTCCCCGGGCAAGGGGAAAGGCGGGGACGGGGGTGAGAAGAGCCCCAAAGCTCACGAAGACGGAGCCAAAAGCCCCGGCGGCCACGGCCAGAAGAACAGCAAGAAGGGGGCCGGGGACCCCCACAGCGCGGCCACCAAGACCTACTCGCCCTTCCTCAACACCGTGTTTGGCAAGGTGGGACACGGGGACAAGGTTGGGGGGGCTCCGGGATCCTAGGGGTGGAGGGGACATGGAGGATGGGGACGAGGTTGAGATGTTCCAGGATCCTAGGGATGGAGGGGACATGGAGTATGGGGATGGGGTTGAGATGTTCCAGGATTCTAGGGATGGTGTATGGGGATGGGGTTGAGATGTTCCAGGATTCTAGGGATTGAGGGGACATGGAGTATGGGGACAGGGTTGAGATGGTCCAGGATTCTAGGGGTGGTGTATGGGGATGGGACCGGGAAGTTCCAGGATTCTAGGGCTGGAGGGGACATGGAGGATGGGGACGGGGTTGAGATGTTCCACGATTCTAGGGATGGAGGGGACATGGAGTATGGGGATGGGGTTGAGATGTTCGAGGATTCTAGGGATGGTGTATGGGGATGGGGTTGAGATGTTCCAGGATTCTAGGGATGGAGGGGACATGGAGGATGGGGACGGGGTTGAGATGTTCCAGGACTCTAGGGATGGAGGGGACGTGGAGTATGGGGATGGGGTTGAGATGGTCCAGGATTCTAGGGATGGAGTATGGGCATGGGACCGGGAAGTTCCAGGATTCTAGGGCTGGAGGGGACATGGAGGATGGGAACGAGGTTGAGATGTTGCAGGATCCTAGGGATTGAGGGGACGTGGAGTATGGGGATGGGGTTGAGATGTTCCAGGATTCTAGGGATGGTGTATGGGGATGGGGTTGAGATGTTCCAGGATTCTAGGGATGGAGGGGACATGGAGGATGGGGATGGGGTTGAGATGTTCCAGGACTCTAGGGATGGAGGGGACATGGAGGATGGGGATGGGGTTGAGATGTTCCAGGATTCTAGGGATGGAGGGGACATGGAGGATGGGGATGTGGGTTGAGATGTTCCAGGACTCTAGGGATGGAGGGGACATGGAGGATGGGGATGGGGTTGAGATGTTCCAGGACTCTAGGGATGGAGGGGACGTCGAGTATGGGGATGGGGTTGAGATGTTCCAGGATTCTAGGGATGGTGTATGGGGATGGGGTTGAGATGTTCCAGGATTCTAGGGATGGAGGGGACATGGAGGATGGGGATGGGGTTGAGATGTTCCAGGATTCTAGGGATGGAGGGGACATGGAGTATGGGGATGGGGTTGAGATGTTCCAGGACTCTAGGGGTGGAGGGGACGTGGAGGATGGGGATGGGGTTGAGATGTTCCAGGACTCTAGGGGTGGAGAGGACGTGGAGTATGGGGATGAGGCTGAAATATTCCAGGATTCTAGGGATGGAGTATGGGGACGAGATGGAGATGTTCCACGATTCTAGGGATGGAGGGGACATGGAGTATGGGGACAAGGTTGAGGTGTTCCAAGATCCTAGGGATGGAGGGGACATGGAGTATGGGGAGATGGAGATGGGGTTGGGGACGCCCCAAGGCCCTGAGGATGGAGGGGATGGAGGGGACATGGGGGCACTGGGGTTGGGATTGGGGACACCCCAAGGCCCTGGGGATGGAGGGGACATGGGAGCACTGGAGATGGGGTTAGGGACACCCCAAGGCCCTAGGGATGGAGGGGATGGAGGGGACATGGGGGCAATGGAGATGGGGTTGGGGACACCTCAAGGTCCTGGAGATGGAGGGGATGGAGGGGACGTGGGAGCACTGAGGATGGGGTTGGGGACACCCCAAGGCCCTGGAGATGGGGGTGCCAGGGTTGGGTGGTGGGACAGGGGACACGGGGAGCAGGAGAGGGCGGGTGGGGGACGCTGGTGTGGGGCAGGGCTTTGCCTCCAATCCCTCTAATCCCTCACGGCAGAGTTAATTTTGGCCCACGCTTAACGAAGGTGACACGGCGGGTGGCTGGGGACGTTGGGGGGGTGGGGTGGGGGGAGAAGTTGGTGTTCCGGGCCTGATTCTGCTTCCACCTTTGATGCACCTGGAACAGGAGCGGGAGCTGTCGCCGGAGGAGTTGGATGGTGAGCACGGGGCCACCAGGGCCTGGGGAGGGTGGGGGGAGCCTTCTCATGGAGGCATCTGCCATGGGGTTCAGTGCCATGGGGACACAGGACATGGAGGAATCTCCCCTGGGGTTCAGTGTCATGGGGACATGGAGGCATCTGCCATGGGTTTCAGGAACATGGAGGCATCGATCTGCTGGAGGGTCGGGAGGCTCTGCAAAGGGACCTAAACAGGCTGGACCACTGGGCAGTGTCCAATGGCATGAGGTTTAACACGGCCAAATGTCGGGTCCTGCACTTGGGGAACAACAACCCTGTGCAGAGCTACAGACTGGGAGAAGTCTGGCTGGAAAACTGCCAGGAGGAGAGGGACCTGGGAGGGTTGGTTGACAGCCGACTGAACATGAGCCAGCAGTGTGCCCAGGTGGCCAAGAAGGCCAAGGGCATCCTGGCTTGGATCAGAAATGGTGTGACCAGCAGGGCCAGGGAGGTGATTCTCCCTCTGGACTCAGCACTGGTGAGGCCGCTCCTTGAATCCTGTGTTGAGTTGTGGGCCCCTCAGCACAAGAAGGATGTTGAGGCTCTGGAGCAAGTCAAGAGAAGAGCAACGAAGCTGGTGAAGGGGCTGGAGAACAGGCCCTATGAGGAGCAGCTGAGAGAGCTGGGGGTGTTTATCCTGGAGAAGAGGAGGCTGAGAGGAGACCTCCTTACTCTCTCCAACTACCTGAAAGGAGGTTGTGGAGAGGAGGGAGCTGGGCTCTTCTCCCAAGGGACAGGGGACAGGACAAGAGGGAATGGCCTCAAGCTCCACCAGGGGAGATTTAGGCTGGAGATTAGGAGGAAGTTTTTCACAGAAAGGGTCATTGGGCATTGGAATAGGCTGCCCAGGGAGGTGGTTGATTCCCCTTCCCTGGAGGTGTTTAAGGCACAGGTGGATGAGGTCTTGAGGGACATGGTTTAGTGTTTGATAGGAATGGTTGGACTCGATGATCTGATGGGTCTCTTCCAACCTGGTTGTTCTATGATTCTATGATTCTATGATCTGCCATGGGTTTCAGGGACCTGGGGACACAGGACATGGAGGTATCTGCCCTGGGGTTCAGTGACGTGGGACATGGGGCATGGAGGCATCTGCCATGGGTTTCAGGAACATGGAGGCACCTGCCATGGGTTCCCAGGGCATGGAGGCACCTGCCATGGCTTTCAGTGCCACAAGGCCACATGCCATGGCCCCACATCCATGTTTAACCCTTCTCCGTGGTGGCACGGTGCGTGTCAGACCTCCACGCATGACGTGTCCCCTGCCCGCGTGTCCCGTCAGAGCTGCTGGATGCCTTCAAGGAGTTCGACACGGACCAGGATGGCTACATCAGCTACAAGGACCTGGGGGCCTGCATGCGCACCTTGGGCTACATGCCCACCGAGATGGAGCTCATCGAGATCTCCCAACACATCAAGATGAGGAGTGAGCGTCGGGGCCGGGGAGGAGGTGGGAGCGGGAGGAGGTGGCCTGTGGGGTGGCTGAGGTTGTCCCTTTTTTTCCCCGCGAGGCTAGTGGGCGGCCGCGTGGACTTTGAGGACTTTGTGCAGATGATGGGGCCCAAGCTGCGGGAGGAGACGGCACACATGGTGGGCGTCAGGGAGCTGAAGATCGCCTTCCGGGAGGTAGGGACATCGCCACGGGGACAACCAGGGGTTGGAGAGCAGGGGAAGAGCATGGGGTGACAGTGACACAGCCATGGAGGGAACAATGACCATGGGGTGATGGTGACCATGGGGCTGATCAATAAGCATGGAGGGGATGGTGACCATGGGGCTGATCAATAAGCATGGAGGGGATGGTGACCATGGGGATGATCAATAAGCATGGAGGGAACAATGACCATGGGGTGATGGTGACCATGGGGATGATCAATAAGTATGGAGGGGATGAAGAGCATGGGGTTGATCAATAAGCATGGAGGGAACAATGACCATGGGGTGATGGTGACCATGGGGCTGATCAATAAGCATGGAGGGGATAGTGACCATGGGGTTGATCAATAAGCGTGGGGAGGGTTAAGACCATAGGGTGATGGTGACCATGGGGATGATCAATAAGCATGGAGGGGATGGTGACCATGGGGTGGTGGTGACCATGGGGCTGATCAATAAGCATGGAGGGGATGGTGACCATGGGGCTGATCAATAAGCATGGAGGGGATGGTGACCATGGGGTGGTGGTGACCATAGGAATGATCAATAAGCATGGAGGGGATGGTGACCATGGGGATGATCAATAAGCATGGAGGGGATGGTGACCATGGGGCTGATCAATAAGCATGGAGGGAACAATGACCATGGGGTTGATCAATGAGCATGGAGGGAACAATGACCATGGGGTGATGGTGACCATGGGGATGATCAATAAGCATGGAGGGGATGGTGACCATGGGGCTGATCAATAAGCATGGAGGGGATGGTGACCATGGGGTTGATCAATAAGCATGGAGGGGATGGTGACCATGGGGTGGTGGTGACCATGGGGCTGATCAATAAGCATGGAGGGGATGGTGACCATGGGGCTGATCAATAAGCATGGAGGGGATGGTGACCATGGGGTGGTGGTGACCGTAGGAATGATCAATAAGCATGGAGGGGATGGTGACCATGGGGATGATCAATAAGCATGGAGGGGATGGTGACCATGGGGCTGATCAATAAGCATGGAGGGAACAATGACCATGGGGTTGATCAATGAGCATGGAGGGAACAATGACCATGGGGTGATGGTGACCATGGGGATGATCAATAAGCATGGAGGGGATGGTGACCATGGGGCTGATCAATAAGCATGGAGGGGATGGTGACCATGGGGTTGATCAATAAGCATGGAGGGGATGGTGACCATGGGGCTGATCAATAAGCATGGAGGGGATGGTGACCATGGGGCTGATCAATAAGCATGGAGGGGATGGTGACCATGGGGCTGATCAATAAGCATGGAGGGGATGGTGACCATGGGGTTGATCAATAAGCATGGAGGGGATGGTGACCATGGGGATGATCGATAAGCATGGAGGGGATGGTGACCATGGGGCTGATCGATAAGCATGGAGGGGATGGTGACCATGGGGCTGATCAATAAGCATGGAGGGGATGGTGACCATGGGGTGGTGGTGACCATGGGGCTGATCAATAAGCATGGAGGGGATAGTGACCATGGGGTTGATCAATAAGCGTGGGGAGGGTTAAGACCATAGGGTGATGGTGACCATGGGGATGATCAATAAGCATGGAGGGGATGGTGACCATGGGGTGGTGGTGACCATGGGGCTGATCAATAAGCATGGAGGGGATGGTGACCATGGGGCTGATCAATAAGCATGGAGGGGATGGTGACCATGGGGTGGTGGTGACCATAGGAATGATCAATAAGCATGGAGGGGATGGTGACCATGGGGATGATCAATAAGCATGGAGGGGATGGTGACCATGGGGCTGATCAATAAGCATGGAGGGAACAATGACCATGGGGTTGATCAATGAGCATGGAGGGAACAATGACCATGGGGTGATGGTGACCATGGGGATGATCAATAAGCATGGAGGGGATGGTGACCATGGGGCTGATCAATAAGCATGGAGGGGATGGTGACCATGGGGTTGATCAATAAGCATGGAGGGGATGGTGACCATGGGGCTGATCAATAAGCATGGAGGGGATGGTGACCATGGGGCTGATCAATAAGCATGGAGGGGATGGTGACCATGGGGCTGATCAATAAGCATGGAGGGGATGGTGACCATGGGGTTGATCAATAAGCATGGAGGGGATGGTGACCATGGGGATGATCGATAAGCATGGAGGGGATGGTGACCATGGGGCTGATCGATAAGCATGGAGGGGATGGTGACCATGGGGCTGATCAATAAGCATGGAGGGGATGGTGACCATGGGGTGGTGGTGACCATGGGGCTGATCAATAAGCATGGAGGGGATGGTGACCATGGGGCTGATCAATAAGCATGGAGGGGATGGTGACCATGGGGCTGATCAATAAGCATGGAGGGGATGGTGACCATGGGGTTGATCAATAAGCATGGAGGGGATGGTGACCATGGGGCTGATCAATAAGCATGGAGGGGATGGTGACCATGGGGCTGATCAATAAGCATGGAGGGGATGGTGACCATGGGGTGGTGGTGACCATGGGGATGATCAAGAAGCATGGAGGGGATGGTGACCATGGGGATGATCGATAAGCATGGAGGGGATGGTGACCATGGGGCTGATCAATAAGCATGGAGGGGATGGTGACCATGGGGTGGTGGTGACCATGGGGATGATCAATAAGCATGGAGGGGATGGTGACCATGGGGTGGTGGTGACCATGGGGATGATCAATAAGCATGGAGGGGATGAAGAGCATGGGGTTGGTCAATAAGCATGGAGGGGATCGTGACCAATGGGTTGATCAATAAGCATGGAGGGGATGAAGAGCATGGGGTTGATCAATAAGCATGGAGGGGATGGTGACCATGGGGCTGATCAATAAGCATGGAGGGAACAATGACCATGGGGCTGATCAATAAGCATGGAGGGAACAATGACCATGGGGCTGATCAATAAGCATGGAGGGAACAATGACCATGGGGTGATGGTGACCATGGGGGTTGGTGACCATGGGGATGATAATAGACTTGGATGGAACGATGACCATGGGGTGATGGTGACCATGAGGGGACAGTGACCACAGGCCTGGAGGGAACGATCACCATGGGGTGATGGTGACCATGGGGTGATGGTGACCATGGGGATGACCACTAAGCATGGAGTGGAGGAAGACCATGAGGTAGTGGTGACCACGGGGAGGCGGTGACCACAGGCACGGAGGGGATGATGACCATGGGGATGACCGATCGTGGTGACCCTGCTGTGCGGACGTCGCAGTTCGACATGAACGGGGACGGCGAGATCAGCAGCTCGGAGATGCGAGAGGCCATCGCGGCCCTGCTGGGGGAGCAGCTGAAGGCGCAGGAGGTGGACGAGATCCTGCAGGACGTGGACCTCAACGGGGACGGCCGCGTGGACTTCGACGGTGAGGAGGTCCCCCCCCCGGTTCCCACAGCAATGAGGTTGGGACGAGGTTGGAAGGTCTCAACCCTCAGTCTCCTCCTCCTTCGTTCCACAGAGTTCGTTATGATGCTATCGAGGCGGTAACGAAGCCTCCTTGGTGCAGGAGAAGACCTCTAGGATCCTTGTCAGGACCTCCCTGCCATCAGTAGGGTTCAGAGTGAACAGCCGGAGCTGAGGTCACCTCTGAGGGTTAGGGGTGGACGCGAGACCCTCGACCTCAGTGGTGTCCAGGGGTGGGGACCCAATAAACCCCCTTGAGCAGAGTGGGGGGTGTCTGGTGGTCCTTGGGGTGGGGTGGGATGTCCCCAAGCCCTGTCTACCTGGGGGGCCACGAGGGGACAGGGATGGGGACAGGGATGAGGGGACAGGGATTGGGGTACAGGGATGGAGACAGGGGTGAGGGGATAGGGATGAAGGGACAGGGATGAGGGGAGAGGGATAGGGACAGGAACAGGGATGGAGGGACAGGGATAGGGACAGGCATGAGGACAGGGATGTTGGGACAGGGATGGGGCACAGGGATGAGGGGACAGAGATGGGGGACACGGATGGGGACAGGGATGGAGGGACGGGGATGAGGGGAGAGGGATGGGGACAGGGGTAAGGGGAGAGGGATGGGGAGAGGGATGGGGAGACAGGGATAGAGGGACAGAGATGGGGGACACAGGGATGAGGGCAGGGATGGGGACAGGAATGGACGGACAGGGATGGGGGGACAGGGATGTTGGGACAGAGATGAGGGACAGGGAATAGGAGACAGGGATTTGGGGACAGGGGTGGGGACGGGAATGGGGGGACAGGGATGAGGGGACACAAGGATGGGGACAGAGATAGGGGGACAGGGATGAGGACAGGGATGAGGGGAAAGGGATGAGGGGACAGGGATGGGGGGACAGGGATGAAGGGACAGGGATGAGGGACAGGGAATAGGAGACAGGGATTTGGGGACAGGGGTGGGGAGACAGGGATGAGCGGACAGGGATGAGGGGACAGGGAATAGGAGACAGGGATTTGGGGACGGGGTGGGGACAGGGATGGGGAGACAGAGATAGGGGGACAGAAATGAGGTGACAGAAGGAGACACAGGGATGGGGACAGGGATGGGGGGACAGGAATGAGGTGACAGATGGGAGGACAGGGATGGGGACAGGGAATAGGAGACAGGGATTTGGGGACAGGGATGGGGACAGGGATGAGGGGACAGGAATGAGGTGATAGATGGGGACACAGGGATGGGGACAGGGATGGAGGGACAGGGATGGGGGGACAGGGATGGGGACAGGGATGAGGTGATAGATGGGAGGACAGGGATGGGGACCGGGGTGAAGAGAGAGGGATTGGGACAGGGATGTTGGGACAGGGATGAGGGACAGGGAATAGGAGACAGGCATTTGGGGATAGGGGTGGGGACAGGGATGGGGAGACAGGGATAGGGGGACAGGGATGAGGTGACAGAAGGAGACACAGGGATGGTGACAGGGATGGGGACAGGGATGGAGAGACAGGGATATTGGGACAGGAATGAGGTGACAGATGGGAGGACAGGGATGGGGACAGGGGTGAGGAGAGAGGGATGGGGACAGGGATGAGGTGACAGAAGGAGACACAGGGATGGTGACAGGGATGGTGACAGGGATGGGGGAACAGGGATGTAGGGACTGGGATGTTGGGACAGGGATGGGGACAGGGAAAGCTGGGGGGACAGGAAAGAATGGGGAGGTCAGGAAGGGATTGGGACCCCCCTGACCAAAAGAAGGGGGGGTGGCTGTGAAGAGAGAAGAGGGGTCCCTGGGAAGATGGGAACCCCCCCAAAATATCCGCTCGGGTAGCTCCGCTGGGGCTCGAACCCAGGTCCTTCTGCGTGTAAAGCAGACGTGATGACCACTACACCACGGAGCCGCGGGGGGGGGCTGCACCCCCAGCCCCATGGGGGGACCCCAAGCCAGACCCAAGGGGACTGCAGGGGGGGGACAGGAGGGGTTTGGGGGGCACAGGAGGGGTTTGGGGGGCACAGGGAGGTCCCACAGGCTGGGAAGGGGCAGCAGGGAATGGGGAACGAGGATTTGGGGGGCACAGGAGTGGGTTGGGGGGCACCAGGGGTCCCACAGGTAACACCAAGGACAAGGGGCAGGGGTTTTGGGGGTCATAGGAGGGGTTTGGGGGGCACAGGGAGGTCCCACAGGCTGGGGAGGGGCAGCAGGGAATGGGGAACGAGGATTTGGGGGGCACAGGAGTGGGTTGGGGGGCACTGGGGGTCCCACAGGTAACAACAAGGACAAGGAGCAGAGGTTTTGGGGGTCACAGGAGGGGTTTGGGGGGCACAGGGAGGTCCCACAGGCTGGGAAGGGGCAGCAGGGAATGGGGAACGAGGATTTGGGGGGCACAGGAGTGGGTTGGGGGGCACCAGGGGTCCCACAGGTAACACCAAGGACAAGGGGCAGGGGTTTTGGGGGTCATAGGAGGGGTTTGGGGGGCACTGGGGGTCCCACAGGTAACACCAAGGACAAGGAGCAGGGGTTTTGGGGGTCACAGGAGGGGCTTGGGGGGCACAGGAGGGGTTTGGGGGGCACTGGGGTTGTCCCACAAGCTGGGAATAGGCGGCAAGGACAAAGAAGGAGGATTTGGGGGGCACAGGAGGGGTTTGGGGGCGACAGGGGGTCCCCCAGGGACAGGGAATGGCAAGAAGAAGGGGGTCGTGTCCCCCCCAGAGAAGTGGGGTTCAGGGTGGGAGGGACGAGGAGCCACATCCCCCCTGTCCCTTCTCAGTGACACTTGGGGACCTCCTCAGGAAGAGGGGGAGCCAAGGAGATATTGAGGGGCACCTAGAGGAGGAGAGAGAAGAGGGAGAGGAGGAAGAGGAGGAGGAGGAGGAATGTTGGGGGGGTATCACCCCCCTCCCTGCACCCCCAAATCCCAGAGCCGCCCGGGTAGCTCAGTCGGTAGAGCATCAGACTTTTAATCTGAGGGTCCAGGGTTCAAGTCCCTGCTCGGGCGCTTCATCTGAGGGTCTAGGGTTCAAGCCCTTGCTCGGGCACTTCCCCCATTCCCTTCTCTTTTTGGGGTGCAGGAAATCCCCCCAATCTCCCTCAGTGATCCCTCTGTTGTTTGTCAGGAGCGCGGGGGCACCCCAAAAGCAGCCCCCCCCCCCCCCCCCAAAATGGAGCAGAGAGGCAGTCGGGCTGGGGCAGTCACAGATTTTTAATTTAAGATTTATCCTGGAAGGGAAGAAAAAACAAAAAAAAAAACAAAACCAAAAGGCATCGTACACCCCCCCCCCCCCAAACTTTTATTTTGGGGGTGCAGAGACACCCTCCCTCCTCCTCAGCCTCCCCCCCAACCGGTCTCTGTAGTGTTTTGGGGGTGCAGGGATGGATGGGGGAGACCCCCCCCCCAAAAACCCCTGCTTCCGAAACCTGGGAAGGCACCTCAAGGGGGAAGGGGGGGGATAGGGGTGGGGGGCACCCCAGGACGGGGGGAGCACCCCAGGATGGGGGGGACACCCCAAAAAGAAGCGTCAGGGCCTTCCAAGAAGGGCCTGGTTGCCCCAAAAAGGGGGGATAACCCCACCCCACCCCAACACTCCCCCCATAATGTATAATATACACCTATAGAACAGTGTGGGGCACAGTCAGGGCCCCCCCCAAGAACCAAAGTAGAGGGGAGAGAGACCAAGGCCAGCCTTGGGCTCGCCCCCTCCCCCCCAAAAGTAGGAGGGGGTGAATTTCTGACCCCCTCACCCCCAAAAAAAAATTGTGGCTCCCCCTCTCCCCGCTCTGGGCATCAAGGTCAGTTTGGATGGACTAAGGCAACCCTGGCAGGCGAGCACGGGCGGTTAAGACAGACGGACAGACAGACGGGAGCCGCGTTCCGGCTCGCCTGGCAGCCGGCCGGGCGCCTTCGTGTGTCCCCCACCTCCCACCCTCCCCCCAAAAAAAAAAAACCAACCCCCCCCCTCGGCGCTCAAAAAATGTCCGGGCACAAGGACCAGTCCTGTCTCTCCTTGCTCTCCCAGTAACCGCCCTTGTAGACGTGTGTCAGCTCCTGCGTCACCGCGTCCTTCTTCCGCTCGAACCACAGCGGCTTGTAGGGGTCGTGGGGCGTTCCTGGGGGGCAGAGAGATGTGGGGAGGAGAAAAATCAGAGAATCACCAGGTTGGAAGAGACCCACAGGATCATGGAGTCCAACCATTCCCATCAAGCACTAACCCATGGCCCACAGCACCTCGGCCACCCACACCTTAAACCCCTCCAGGGAAGGGGAATCAACCCCCTCCCTGGGCAGACTCTCCCACTGACCAATCACCTTTTCCATGAAATATTTCATCCTGATGTCCAGCCTGAGCCTCCCCTGGTGGAGCTTGAGGCCATTCCCTCTCGGCCTGTCCCCTGTCCCTTGGCAGAAGAGCCCAGCTCCCTCCTCTCCACAACCTCCTCTCTTCTCAGGGACTTGCAGAGAGCAAGGAGCTCTCCCCTCAGCCTCCTCTTCTCCAGCCTCAACCCCCACAGCTCTCTCAGACACCCTTCTTCTTCTCCAGACCCTTCCCCAGCTTCCTTGCTCTTCTCTGCACTCGCTCCATCCCCTCAACATCCTTCTTGTGCTGAGGGGCCCACAACTGACCCCAGGATTCCAGGAGCACTCTCCCCAGGGCCCAGGCCAGAGGGAGAAGAACCTCCCTGGCCCTGCTGGCCACGCCGGCTCTCATCCAAGCCAAGATGGCCTTGGCCTTCTTGGCCACCTGGGCCCCTGCTGCCTCCTCTTCAACCAACCCCCCCAGCTCCTTCTCCTCCAGGCACTTTCCAGCCAGACTTCTTCTAGGCTGGAGCTGCTCAGGGTTGTTGTGTCCCAAGGGCAGGATCCACCATCTGGCCGTGTTAACCCTCCTGCTCTTGGTCTCAGCCCATGGACCCAGCCTGGGCAGATCCCTTTGGAGCCTCCCGACCCTCCAGCAGATCCAGCTCCCACCCAGCTCAGTGTCACCCCCAAACTTGCGCAGGGAGCACTCGATGCCTTCATCCAGGTCATTGATGAAGACATTGAACAAGGCTGGACCCAGCACTGAGCCCTAATGGTGTCCCCGAGCCCTTCCTCACCGTCCTCGGTGGCTCGGGCGGCCTCGGCCTCGCGTCTCTTGCGGGAGATGCGTTGTTTCTCCTCCAACCGTTGTTTCTCGGCGTTGGCTTCGTCCCAGCGGCCGTTCTCCATCAGGCGCTGGTCGGGGCGCAGGCGGCTGTCGGTGGGGGCTGTGCCGCTCTCCGGGGCGTTGAGGGTCAGCGCCAGCTCCGAGAAGTAGTACATGTTCTCCGCGTATTTCCTGAGGCGAGGAAGAGGATGGAGCTCAGCCTCCCACACCCTAGGGCTTCACAACCTTCGATGAAGGTCTGGAGACAACTCCCTCACAGCCCTTGGAGGCCTTATCCCATTTCTGGAGGTCTAGCTTGGAGACTGCTCCCTCCAAGTTCTTGGAAAACCTTATCCCACATCCCTCAGGGCCTGGAATGGCTCCCTCTCCACTCTTGGAGAACCTTATCCCACGTCCCTCAGGGCCTGGAGATGGTTCCTTCTCAGCTCTTGGAAAACCTGATCCCACGTCCCTCAAGTCCTGGAGACGGTTCGCTCTCCAAATCTTGGGAGAATCTTATTCCATATCCCTCAGGGCCTGGAGACAGTTCCCTCTCAGCTCTTGGAAAACCTTATCCCACATCCTTCAGGACCTGGAGACGTTTCCCTCTCAGCTCGAGGAAAACCTTGTCCCACAGCCCTGAGAGTCTGAAGATGGTTCCCTCTCCACTCTTGGAAAACCTTATCCCACGTCCCTCAGGGCCTGGAGATGGTTCCTTTTCAGCTCTTGGAAAACCTGATCCCACGTCCCTCAGGGCCTGGAGATGGTTCCTTTTCAGCTCTTGGAAAACCTTATCCCACGTCCCTCAGGGCCTGGAGATGGTTCCTTTTCAGCTCTTGGAGAACCTTATCCCACGTCCCTCAGGGCCTGGAGATGGTTCCTTTTCAGCTCTTGGAAAACCTGATCCCACGTCCCTCAAGTCTCTCCGAACCCCTTCTCCTACTCACGGGAGAGGGTTCCTCTTCCACAGCAGCAGGCGGTTCTCCTCGCTCTCGTGGACCCTCTGCCGTCCCTCGGCTCCGTTGTCCCCAGAGCCCTGGGCCACCTTGTAGCAATCCATCTTCTCATCCCAAGTGCCCAGCAGGACAAAGTGCACCTTCCCCGTGGGGTCCATCACCTCCCCAGTGACCTGGTGGGACAGGGGACGGCCTGAATCCAGACCCCCCGGAGCTACCAGAACCTCGGAGCGTCCCATCCCTCCCCTTTCCCACCTCCCTACCTTCCTCGCCACGTCCCGGGAGAAGTAGCTGTAAGGAACGAATTTGAGGAGACACTTGTCACCCGTCTTGTGGTTGACGATCTCGATTTCACCCGACTGCGGAGAGGAAGACGAGGAGAAGGTCAGAAAGCCGTGATGTGTGGGATCCACATCTCTGTGGGGTCTGAATCTCCATGAGATCCACAACTCTATCCATATCTCTGTGGGATCCACAACTCTATCCATATCTCTGTGGGATCCACAACTCCATCCACATCTCCACATGGATCCACAACTCTATCCATATCTCCACATGGATCCACAACTCCATCCACATCTCCACATGGATCCACAACTCTATCCACATCTCCACATGGATCCACAACTCTATCCACATCTCCACGTGGATCCACAACTCTATCCACGTCTCCACGTGGATCCACGACTCTATCCACGTCTCCACGTGGATCCACAACTCTATCCACATCTCCACAAGGATCCACAACTCTATCCACATCTCCACAAGGATCCACAACCCTATCCATATCTCTGTGGGATTCACAACTCTATCCACATCTCCACATGGATCCACAACTCTATTCACATCTCCGCATGGATCCACAACTCTATCCACATCTCCACATGGATCCACATCTCCACATGGATCCACATGGACCCACATCTCCACATGGATCCACATAGACCCACATGGACCCACATCTCCACATGGACCCACATGGACCCACATCTCCACATGGACCCACATGGACTCACATCTCCACATGGATTCACATGGACCCACATGTCCACATGGACCCACACGGACCCACATGGACTCACATCTCCACATGGGCCCACATGGACCCACATCTCCACATGGACCCACATCTCCACATGGACCCACATGGACTCACATCTCCACATGGACCCACATGGACCCACATGGACCCACATGGACCCACATGGACCCACATGGACCCACATGGACTCACATCTCCACATGGGCCCACATGGACCCACATCTCCACATGGACCCACATCTCCACATGGACCCACATCTCCACATGGACCCACATGGACCCACATGGACTCACATCTCCACGTGGATCCACATGGACCCACATGTCCACATGGACCCACATGGACCCACATGGACTCACATCTCCACATGGACCCACATGGGCCCACATCTCCACATGGATCCACATGGTTCCACATCTTCACATGGACCCACAACTCCACATGGACCCACATCTCCACATGGACCCACAACTCCACATGGATCCAAAGGGGTTTCTTCCCACCTGGTCTATCCAGAGCTTGCCCACGATGATGTTGTGCACGGTGGTCGTGACCTTTTTCCACGTGTAGTGGTTGCCCGACGAGTGGAAGACGCAGTGGATGGTTCCTGAGGAGAGAAAGTCGGCTTGAGAACAATTCCTCGGGGTTCGGGAGGTCCTCAAATTGCTCTGATCCCACACGCGGCGCAGGATCCGTCCCTTCCCCAGCATCTCGCGGCCTGGGACTCACCCAGAGGCATGATGGAGAGGTATTTGCCCCTGAACTTGCTGGTGATTTTGATCTCCTGCCGGAGCGTCCAGCCGTGCTTGGAGTCGGCGTGGTGGGCGGCGGCCGGCGGGTGGTGGCTCACCTGGCCGGGAGAAGAGGGGACACGTCAGCGCCGGCCACCCCAACCCATCTCCGAGGGCCTGGAGCAGCAAGGGAGAGACCGGCACCTGCTCGCAGAGGGACCGGTAGCCGTTCTCCTCCAGGCGATCCAGCTCGAAGGTCTCCCCGAGGAGGGGGTTGAAGGGTTTGCTGGTGCGGAAGACGGTGGTGGAGTAGGAGGAGACGGTGAAGGCAGCCACGTAGCAGAGCTGCTCCAAGGAGCTCTCGCACTTGGCCGCTCGGTCCAGGAGCTCGTGGTACTCCAGGTCCTCGGTCAAGCGCTGCAGCATGGACAGGGGCTCGTTGAAGTTCACCTGGAAGGGAAGCAGAGGTCAGAAGTGGGTCCTGGAAGGGTCTTCCGAGCCCACCGGAAGCACCACGGTCCCGCTCACCGGCATCGGGATCTTGGATAACTCCTTCCCGATGCAGTTCTTCATGATGCTCCAGAGGTTGAGGCTGTAGTTGGGTTTGTAGGGGATGCGCGTTCTCTTCTCCTTCTTGGTGTCCTCCACTTGGTGTTTGTACTGGGCGGAAAACGAAGGCGGCTGAGACTGCTCCAACCCCTCAAATCCATCCCAAATCCAAAACCCCTCCTGCTCGTCCTACCTGCTCGTCCAGGCTGATGTCGCTGCTGGTGCCGCTGATGTTGCTGCCGGTGCGTCTGGAGCGGGAGGAGAAGGGGACGATCAATCCCAAGTGGAATGTGGGGAGTGGGAGGAGAACGTGGGGAGTGGGAGGAGAAGGGGATGATCAATCCCAAGTGGAACGTGGGGAGCAGGAGGAGAAGGGGATGATCAATCCCAAGCAGAACGTGGGGAGTAGGAGGAGAAGGGGACGATCAATCCCGAGCGGAATGTGGGGAGCAGGAGGAGAAGGGGACGATCAATCCCAAGCAGAAAGTGTGAAGCAGGAGGAGAAGGGGATGATCAATCCCAAGTGGAATATGGGGAGCAGGAGGAGAAGGGGACGATCAATCCCAAGCAGAAAGTGTGAAGCAGGAGGAGAAGGGGATGATCAATCCCAAGTGGAACGTGGGGAGCAGGAGGAGAAGGGGACGATCAATCCCAAACAGAACGTGGGGAGTGGGAGGAGAAGGGGACAATCAATTCCGAGTGGAACGTGGGGAGCAGGAGGAGAAGGGGACGATCAACCCCGAGCGGAATGTGGGAAGTGGGAGAAGAATGTGGGGAGCAGGAGGAGAAGGGGACAATCAATCCCGAGTGGAACGTGGGGAGCGGGAGGAGAAGGGGATGATCAATCCTAAGTGGAATGTGGAGAGCAGGAGAAGAAGGGGACAATCAATCCCAAGCGGAACGTGGGGAGTGGGAGGAGAAGGGGATGATCAACCCTGAGCAGAACATGGGGAACGGGAGGAGAAGGGGACAATCAATCCCGAGCGGAACATAGGGAGCGGGAGGAGAAGGGGACGATCATTCCCAAGGAGAATGTGGGAAGTGGGAGGAGAACGTGGAGAGCAGGAGGAGAAGGGGACGATGAATCCCGAGCGGAACGTGGGGAATGGGAGGAGAAGGGGACGATGAATCCCGAGCGGAACGTGGGGAGCGGGAGGGCAGCCCCACCTTTCTCACACTCACTTGTGGCCCATGCTCTCCAGCGGCGCGATGATGATCTCCGGCGCGTCAAAGAACTCGTTGTCATCGTCTTCGTCGCTCAGGTCTCCTTTCCCGGGGCAGCACGGATCTGGGAGAGGGAGGAGGGGTTCAAGATTCCTTCCGGTTTCCCCCCAGAGGGAAGTGGAGGGTCTCCTGTCACCTCCAGCCGGGTGAGGACACACATGCCACCCCTGCCAAAGCTTCTGAGGGGCAAGGGAAGTCCTCCTAGAGGTCAGTGATGTGAAGGAAGGTGAATGTGGCTCAGGAAAGGGGTGGAAGCAGCCCTGGACACAGGCTGATCCCTGATCTCGTGCCACCAGCTCCATCCAGCCCTGGTCAATGTCTTCATCAATGACCTGGATGAAGGCATCGAGGGCTCCCTGAGCAAGTTTGTGGGTGACACCAAGCTGGGTGGGAGCTGGAGCTGCTGGAGGGCCGGGAGGCTCCAAAGGGATCTGATCAGGCTGGATCCACGGGCTGAGACCAACGGTTAATGAGGGTTAAGGAGGCAAAATGGCGGATCCTGCACTTGGGGCACAACAACCCTGAGCAGCTCCAGCCTAGGAGAAGTCTGGCTGGAAAGTGCCTGGAGGAGAAGGAGCTGGGGGTGTTGGTTGAAGAGGAGGCAGCAGGGGCCCAGGTGGCCAAGAAGGCCAAGGGCATCAATCCAGAAGGATGTTGAGGCTGTGGAGCGAGTGCAGAGAAGAGCAAGGAAGCTGGGGAAGGGGTTGGAGAAGGAGAGGAGTGTCTGAGAGAGCTGGGGGGGTTGAGGCTGGAGAAGAGGAGGCTGAGGGGAGAGCTCCTTGCTCTCTGCAATTCCCTGAGAAGAGAGGAGGTTGTGGAGAGGAGGGAGCTGGGCTCTTCTGTCAAGGGACAGGCCGAGAGGGAATGGCCTCAAGCTCCACCAGGGGAGGCTCAGGATGGGCATCAGGAAAAAATTCTTCACAGAAAGGGTGATTGGTCAGTGGGAGAGGTTGCCCAGGGAGGGGTTGATTCCCCTTCCCTGGAGGGGTTTAAGGTGTGGGTGGCCGAGGTGCTGAGGGACATGGGTTAGTGTTTGATAGGAATGGTTGGACTCCATGATCCAGTGGGTCTCTTCCAACCTGGTGATTCTGTGATTCCATGATCCTCACCCCACCAGCTCCATCCCTCTCCCAGCCCCAAGGACTCCCGGTGGTACCTTTGGCAGAGCCGCCGCTGCCGGCGGCGCTGGAGGGCAGGATGGTGACCCCGCAGAAGGCCCTCTCCAGGTGGTTGTGCTGCTTGGCCAGCTGCTCCAAGGTCTCCTCCAGCCGGATGCGCTGATCCCGCTCGTGCTGCAGCGACTTCTGCCACTTCTTGCTGTGGGTTTGCGCCAGCACCAGGAAATCCCGGCAGGCCTGTCAAGAAGGGAGTCCCAACACCACAAGTTCCGCGTCTCGACTCATGGAACAACCCCAGCCCTGCCCCACGGCGCGTGGGGCGCACGGACTCACGTTGATCATGGCGTTGGAGGTGATGCGGAAGAGCGTGGCTCGTTCGTTCACCTGCTTGATCTTCTCGGTGCTCTCGGCCGGCAGCCGCAGGGTCTCCAGCTCGCTGAGGGAGCGCTGCAGGGCGGTGCCGTGCTTGGCGATCAGGTCGTTGCAGGTGCTCAGGTCCTCCACCTTGCTGGAGAGGGTGCGCAGGGTGCTCTGCAGCTCCGTCTTGTCCGTCTGCGACACCGATTCGTCGCCGGAGTCATCTGCCAGCGGGATGGGAGGTTAGCCGGGGAGGCCTCTCTGCTTCCAGGGATTGGGGGGGAACTGGGGAATGGGTTGAGTTGGACGGGATCTCAAACCCAGCCAGTTCCAACCCCAGGGACGTCTCCCACTGGATCAGGGACTCCAAGCCCCATCCAACCTGGCCTTGAACCCCTCCAGGGATGGGGCAGCCACCTCTGCACTGGGCAACCTGGGCCTCAACCCCTTCAACATGAAGAATTTCTTCCCAAGATCTCATCTCAATCTCCCCTCTTGCTCCAAACTCATCCCATCTCTGCCCTCCCTGATCCTCACCCTCACAAAAAAAACATTTCTCACCAAGATCTCATCTCCATCTCCCCTCTTGGAGATCCAAATCCTTCCCCTCATCCCGTCCTTGATCCAGAGCCCCTCCCCAGCCTTCCTGGAGCCCCTTCCAGCACTGGAAGATGCTCTAAGGTCTCCCCACATCCTTCTCTTCTCCAGCCTCAACAACCCCAACTCTCTCAGCCTCGCACAGGAGCTTCTCCAGCCCTCGCTTCATCTCCGTGGCCTCCTCTGCGCTCGCTCCAGCAGCTCCGTATCCTCCCTGTGCTGAGGATCCACAACTGGACTTGGGGCTCCAGGAGGGTCTCCCCAAGCGGAGCAGAGGGGCAGGATCCCCTCCCTCCCTGCTGCTCCCACCACTCTGGATGCAGCCCAGGACACGGGTGGGAACTTGGATGGTGCTTGGGACCAGGTTGATGACACGAGATCTTGGCTTATGGATGGGAAACCCACAGGGTGGTCACAGAATCACAGAATAGGTTGGAAGAGAGCTTAAAGATCATCTAGGTCCAACCCCACGGACACCTCCCACTGGATCAGGGGCTCCAAGCCCCATCCAACCTGGTCTGGAAACACCTCCAGGGATGGGGCAGCCACCTCTGCTCTGGGCAACCTATTCCAGCATCTCACCACTGCCACGATGAAGAAGTTCTTCCTAATGTCTAGTCTCAATCTGTCCTCCTCCAGCTTATATCTGTTCCCCCTTTTCCTATCACCACAAGCCTTTATGAACAGTCCCTCCCCAGCTTTCCTGTAGCTCCCTTCACATTCTGGAAGGTCTCTTCTTGGAACCTTCTCTTCTCCAGGCTGAACAAGCCCAGCTCTCAGCCTCGGATCATCCTCGTAGCCCCTCCAGGCTCAGAATCATAGAATCACCAGGTTGGAAGAGACCCACTGGATCATGGAGTCCAACCATTCCTATCAAGCACTAAACCATGTCCCTCAGGACCTCATCCACCTGTGCCTTAAACACCTCCAGGGAAGGGGAATCAACCACCTCCCTGGGCAGCCTTTAACACTGCCCAATGACCCTCTCCATGAAAAACTTCCTCCTAATCTCCAGCCTAAACCTCCCCAGGTGAAGCTTGAGGCCATTCCCTCTTGTCCTGTCCCCTGTCCCTTGGGAGAAGAGCCCAGCTCCCTCCTCTCCACGCCCTCCTCTCAGGTAGTTGGAGAGAGCAATGAGTCGGCTGCGACGTGCTCTGAACTCAACGTATTTTGTTAGAATATTTAAAACCTTCTTGAATCGAAGAGCAGGCCAGCTCCACCAGGAGCCACCCGAAGCCGTCCCGACCGTGAGAAACATACCTGACTCCTCCAACATCTTGACGGCTTTGGCCTTGGCGAGCTCCAGCGCGGTGACCCAGCGTTGCCGCTCCACCTCCGAGCTGGCCTTCAGGTGGTAGGTCTGGGCGCCGCCGTTGGAGATGATGAAGTTGCAGGAATCCTCCACCGTGATGTTGGCCGTGGCCAGGTTGATGGTGCCGCGGCAGGTGTGCCTCATCTCCGCCTTGGAGCTGCAAGAGGGAGGGGGTCGGAGGCGGTCCTGTTGCCCGGCCGGGGTGGTGGCCGAGCTCTCGGGAGGCCGGGGAAGGTGGGGAGGGGGGGCGGCATTCCCAGCTCCGCAGGCAGCGCTATTAATAGGGCTGTGCCGAGCCGGCCGGGCACGCAGCCGGCGTGGGGTTTCAGCACCGGCGTGGGGTTTCACCAGCAGGTTTCACCACCGGTGTGGGGTCTCGGTGCCAGGTTTCACCACCAGAGTGGGGGTCCCAGCATCAGGTTCCACCACCAGTGTGAGGGTCTCACTATCAGGTTTCACCACCAGTGGGGGGTCTCAGTGCCAGGTTTCACCACTGGTGTGGGGGTCTCAGCGCCAGATTTCACCACCAGCCTTGGGGGTCTCAGCGCCAGGTTTCACCACCAGCCTTGGGGTCTCAGCGCCAGGTTTCACCACTAGCATGGGAGTCCCAGCATTGGGTTTCACCACCAGTGTGGGGATCCCACCATCAGGTTTCAGCACCAGTGTAGGGTTTCACCATCAGGTTTCACCACTGGTGTGGGGGTCTCAGCACCAGGTTTCACCACCAGTGTGGGGGTCCCACCATCAGGTTTCAGCATCAGTGTGGAGATCCCACCATCAGGTTTCAGCACCAGTCTGGGGGTCCTAGTGCCAGGTTTCACCACCAGTGTGAGGGTCTCAGCACCAGATTTCACCACCAGCCTTGGGGTCTCAGCACCAGGTTTCACCACCAGCATGGGGGTCCCACCACTGGCACAGGGATCACCACCAGTGCTGGGTTTCACCACCAGTATGGGAGTCCCACCATCAGGTTTCAGCACCAGCATGGGAGTCCCACCATCAGGTTTCACCACTGGTGTGGGGGGGCTCAGCACCAGGTTTCACCACCAGCATGGGAGTCCCACCATCAGGGTTCCACCACCAGTGTGGGGGTCTCACTATCAGGTCTCACCACCAGTGTGGGGGTCCCACCACTGGCACAGGGTTCGCCATCGGTGTGAGAGTCTCACCACCAGTGTGGAGATCCCACCATCGGGTTTCAGCATCAGTGTGGGGCTTCACCATCAGGTTTCACCACCAGAGTGGGGGGTCCCACCATCAGGTTTCACCACCAGAGTGGGGGTCCCACCATCAGGTTTCACCACTGGTGTGGGGGTCCCACCACTGGCACTGGGTTTCGTTGCCAGCACCAGCTCAGAGCCCGAGACGCCCCGTTTGGCCTCCGCTCCCCGTTCCCGTGAGGTCAGGCGCTGCCTGTCCCGGTCCCTCCAGGCCTCGAAGCCCGAGTTACCCTCGGGCCGCCTCTCCCCCCCCCCCCCATCCCCAATGTCTCCTCCCGTTCCCCCCCAGGAGCCGCTCGGGGCGGGGAAAAGGCGTCGGGAGGCGTCGGCCCAAGGTCAGGGCGGGGCGGGCCCTACCGGTAGTAGCTGAGGAGGCCGTTGCTGAGCACGAACCAGCGGCGCTGGTAGCCCTTGATGTAGTTGGTCCACTTGAAGAGCCACCCCTCGCGGGCCGAACCGCCGCCGCCGCCCGCTCCTCCTCCTCCGCCGCCTCCTCCGCCCCCTCCGCCTCCTCCTGGAGCCGCCGGCGGGGCGGGGAGGGCCGGGGCGGCGCCGGGGGCGGCGGGCAGGGCCATGGGCCCCGGGAGAGCGGCTGCCACGGCGGCCGCGGCCGGGCCCGGGGGTGCGCGCAGCTCCGCCATCGCCGCCGCTGACGTCACTAGGCCGCGCCCGCGCCGCGCCCATTGGCGGAGGCGGCCCCCGCGCGCCGCGGCCCCCGCGCGATGATTGGCGGAGAGG